>JANHZU010045878.1:0-11442 GCA_032468055.1 Acrochordus granulatus | reverse complement strand
TCTAGAATTCCCCATCTAGGAAATTGAAGTCCCCATCTCTTTAATTTGCCAAGTTTCAGATTCACTGCTTTAGTCCAACAGTCTTCATATGTTGTGTAATCAAGGTATAGAGTTGTGGTGAACATGTTTGATTACAAATGGGGATCTAGCCCTCTCTTAGCCATGGCAGTTCCCTGGTAGAAGGTTTCTTGCTCTGTGCTCAGATCGTATCATAAACATAGGCCTTGACTTATGACCATTTGTTTAACAACCATTCACAGTTATGACAGTGCTGAAAAATGTGACTTATGGTACTTGCATTTACAATTGTTGCAGTGTCCCTACAGTCATGCAATTAAAATTCAAACACTTGGCAACTTGCAAATATATGACCATTGCAGCATCCTGGGGTCACATGATCGCCATTTAAGACCTCCCCAGCTGGCTTCCCACACGTAAAGTCAATGGGGGAAGCCAGATTTGCTTAAGGACTGCAGCAAAAGAGGTTGCAAAATTGGGTGTGACTCGCTTAACAGCTGCATTGCCTAGTGACAGAAGTTCCAGTCCCAACTGTGGTCATACATTGAGGACTACTTGTATAGTTAGTGGCGCATGTGTGTGTAAGACAACTTTAAGATGTGTGGACTTCAACTCCCAGAATTCCCCAGCATCTTAAAGTTGCCAAGGTTGAGAAATGCTGGAGTAAGAGACAGGTGGACGTCCTCTGTTGATGTCACTCATGCTCCAGGATGCAACCTGGTTCTTGTGCCTAGATCTAGCCAGTTTCTTGGTTCATGCTGGCACCATATCCTGGGTAATTCCTCTTCACCCAGCATTATTGCAAATGAGAAGCAACAGTGATTTGATCCTGCCTCTCAGCTGTCTGAGACAGATCACAGTTTGTCTGTGTACATCCTCGGCTTCTGCTGTGGACTCCATTTCCCACGCAAAGTAAGCAGCTTCTCAGTATGATCCAGGGAAGCCTACAGAACACTGAATTTCCCGCAGACCATTGTTTGCAAGGAGCTACGTATGTGTGTATTTATAAGATTTATAAGGTCACCCATCTGAGAATGTAACTCTCCTTTTACCCAAAATCTGGATTGTAACATGTTCTTATCAGTAGGTTGGAGAAAAATATGAGATGAACCAGAACCTGAACATGGGAAAAAGTGAAAATGGATAGATTACTTTTGCCCTGGTTTTATCCTAAGGGACAATTCTGGAAGTCCATTCTTTGGCTTGCTTGCTTACTTACTTACATCAAAGCAGAAGCTTCATACTTAACACACCTTCCTCCTATTTTCCCACAACAACAACCCTGTGAGGTGGGTTGGGCTGAGGGAGAGAGACTGGCCCAAGGTTACCCAGCTGGCTTTCATGGCTAAGGCAGGATTAGAACTCATGACCTCCCAGTTTCTAACCACTACATCCAACTGAGAGAAGCAAGAATTATCTGTACCTCTTCTTCTCTTTCAACCAGGAGAAGAAAGGATATGCAGACCCCCTGTGCCCTGAGAAGGACATCGGTGCAAAAAAGAGACCAACCTGACCTACCTACCAAAAACAGGGTCAGCCCTCTGTTCATCTTGAGATGTCTGTCTCCTCTATTGACCAGGGCCCCAAATGCTGAAATGTACAGTACTTGCAAGATGGATGTCAGCCTTGCAAGTTAGTCCCAACAAGAAGCACGCCCACGGGTACTAGCTCTAATTTTATTGTAAGGTGACATAAACAAAATCTTGAAAATCTGAAAGTACACTTCTCCCCTGTCTCCTTTACAATCCAAGGAACTAGGGAAGGTCCCTTCTGAGATGTTTTCCACAGCCCTTTCTTGCTGTGGGCTCAGCTGCCTCTTATCTGTTCCCCTGGCTGCGGCTCTTCCTTCTGTCTCCCAAGGTTATTCCCACATACCATTACAAAGATAAATGGGTGATGCCAGGTTGCACTCTTCCCAAAACTAGAAGAGATCTTGTATGGCCCCATGCACTCTTCCAAATATGCCACCTCTCTTCATTTCTCCTGCTCTTTCCTTCTCTCTTCCCACTACCAACCTCTCTCACCATCTGTGTTTATTTTCTCCTCCTTACTGCCAAGCTGACTTCCGATCTTTCCTTGAATACTTGACAGAAACTAAATTTAGGTGTTGTATGAAGCAAAAAGGCATGCATGCTGAGCATTTTAATTTTTTTTCAGAGACCTCTAGGAGAGAATGCACAGAATTGCTTTTGAAAGTGAAATATTTTGGAGACACTAGTTAATCTCCACGCTCACTCGCAAAAGTGTAATCTAACACAGCAGAGCTTGAGTCCTTGTTTTTATATACATATGCGTACCCGCTCATCCACACATTCACACCCCATCTCCTTAATAGGATGTGAATGTACAGATGGGTAGGTACTGTATAATGTAGATATATAAAAAACAAGGACACCAGTTCTGCTGTGTTAGATTACACTTTTGCGAGTGAGCGTGGAGATTAACTAGTGTCTCCAAAATGTTTCGCTTTCAAAAGTAATTCTGTGCATTCTCAAGTACTTTGTGTGAGAATATGGAACTATAAACCACAGACTCAATTTTATTTCAACCTCTAGGAGAGTTAGGAAGTGGAAGAAAGAGGATGATGGTAGCTGTTGCAGGGGGCTTTGAGCATGGCATATATAGACCTCTGAAATTTTCCTCCAGATTGCAAGTTCAACCCAAGTGATGTTGTTGAATGGAGATGCCTAGTTTTGGCCCAGTGTTGGTGTTCCAAACTCACAGACGTAGAACAGAATCGCAGAACTAAGGCATTGCAAGGAACCATAACCATAATTTAGTCCAATAATTTTCAAATCTGGCAGCTGGCTGGGGTATTCTGGGAGTTGAAGTCCACCCATCTTAAAGTTGCCAGGTTTGAAGAACACTGATCTAGTCCAGGTCTCTGCAGTGTGCAGAAAAATAAATTCATTCATGGGTGTCCACCTTTGGCAGCTATGCTGGCTGAGGAATTCTGGGAAGTGAAGTCCATACATCTTAAAGTTGCCAAGGTTGGACATACCTGGATCATACTGTATCTCCATAACACTTCAAATCCTACATTTCATCCCCACCTCTCTTCATCTGCCAGTTAGTCAAACACGCTGGAAAAGGTGAGAGATGTTACACAACCTGAGATTTTGTCAGTGTCCCATTTCTGCTTGCTAAAAGACGTAATCACAGTTTTTTTTGCAAACTTGTCAGGAGGAAAAAATGATATCATCTTGGTGCAATTCAGGTTTGGAAGGGGAGAAGTGTGTTGTTGCTTTAAATACCATATGTGTGTTCCCATCTTCAGTTAACAAGGTAAGGTGCAAAGTTATAAAACATCATTCAGCTTTAATGTTATGCAAAATACCATAATATTATGTGTAGGGTTAGGGTTCTCCAACTAGGTTGATTTCAAGTGTTTGGAAATCAAGTTCTTTCAACCAACAAAGTTAGATGATGGGATCTATTGTCTCAACATCTGTTAGCCCTGCCCTGCAAGGTAGTCCAGATAAGAAGCACACCCAGGAGTATTAAATGTTCTCTCTTTACTGTAAGGTTACATTAACAGAATATTGCATGTCTTAAAGTATTTCACATTCAGATACTTTATTGGCCAAGCATGGTTAGACATGACGCCAGTACGGCAGTTCTCAGCATGCTTGCAGGACAACAGTAAATAAAATAATAACATAAATAAATGAAATAATGCATTAAATAATAACAATAAACAAAATTCAACAGTAAAGTGCGCATCCAAAGTATGCAGCCAGCAGAAAACGAATATAGTGCAGCCGGTATAGGGATGCAGGAATATGGTATAGTGTATAGAATTAGAACCACGATCTATTGATACGTGTGTATACAACCTTAGATAGAACTGGGTTAGTTTAGAATTGTTTGCACTGTGTCTTGTCATACAACCTGAGCCAAGTATTCAGCTGAATGATGGCACCGGGGAAAATCTGTTCCTGTGTCTGGTTGCTTTGGTGTGCAATGCCCAAAAGTGCCATCCGGAGGGAAGAAGCTCAAATAAATTATGTCCAAAGTTAGAGGGGTCTGCGGATATCTTCTCCACCCTTCTCTTGACCCTCTCAATATGCAAGTCCTCCATGGAGGGCAGGCTGGCTGCATTTATTCTTTCCGCAGTCCTGACTGATTGTCTGTCCCTGTCCTGCATGGTGGCTGCACCAAACCGGAGAGTTATAGAGGTACAAAGGACAGACTCGGTGATTTCTCTCCTCCTTTCCTTTTACTCTCTGGAAAACCAGGGAGGGTCCCTTCTGAAGCACTTCCCACACCCTCCTTTCTTCTGGGGGCTTAGACATCTGTTATCCACCGGTCTGCAGCTCTCTTTTCTGTCTCCCAAGGTCATCCCCACTTACCGTTGAAACATCCGGAAGATGTCCGGTTGGTGAAAGCCAGGGTTAGCTAACAAATATTTGTGTGTGCAAGGAAGGGTTGTTGAATTTGTAATGCCTTTCATTTCTATAGTTTAAACCAAGGGTGTCCAACTTCAGCAACTGTAAGATGTGTGGACTTCATTTCCCAGAATTCCTCAGCCAGGACAGCATAGTTGAAGTTCACACATCTTAAAGTTGCCAAGGTTGGACATGCCTGGTTTCAACCCTGAACCCGGTTTAACGAAACACCATCTTGTGTTCCTAAAGGATCCGTGTGTTTGACCTGATTTTACAACTTTTTTTAAGGCTGTCGTTTCAGTGAACTCTGCAGTTGTTAAGTGAACCAATAGCTTGCTACGGGTGCGGTTTGCTGAAACCTGGAAGCAAAGGCCAGTTTTTGGCAAAACCATCCTAAAATGAGGTTGTGTGACCGCTGGACACTGCAAATAGCTGTAAATGCAGCCCCGCTGCTGAGCACCCAAAGTGCATCATGTGATGGGGGGTGACCATTGGAACTTCGAATCCGGGTCCTAAGTTCTCCCAGGGAGGTCTGTCGAAATTTTTAACCATCACTAAGCAACCGGTTATAAGTTGAGAACTACCTGTATGAAAAAGTGATGTTTACGTTGCGACTTACTTCCCGTAACTTGTATTTTATATAAGTCTTAAAATCCTGATTCATATCTTATGGTGATCTACAAATAAACCAACCCCCGTTTAGTCCAGTGTGGCATATTTTGTGAATCCAGCCAAACTATTTTCTCAAAACATTGAGATGTTGGATACCAAAAAACATGATTGAGATATATTTTTAAAGGCAGCAAGAAGTGAGGAAATGTGAAATTCCACTTTCTTCATCTGAATGTTGTGGGTTAGAGCCCTTCATGCCAAGAACTCAAGGATCTCTTAACAAAAGCCCTAAATAGAAGCAGAGGCACTTCATATGCTCACAGATGCTCTTACGAAATGCATAGAAATAGAAGATCAGAAGTGGTGTGATCTGTTGGATTTATATTCTGTGTTGTGTTCAGGAGGGCATGCGCTGTGCTCCTATTTTTCCTATAAAAACTTTTTGAGGTAGGTTGGCTTTGGAAAGAAAAACTGGCCCCCCAGTCACTCACAGAACTTTCCTGGCTGTGGGGGGGGCGCAGAACTGGGTCTTTGCCACAACCCCATCCTGGTTTTGGGGCTGAGATTGGGCCACTGGACTGTAGTCCCCCAGGAAGTGGGGGGCCATTCAGAATCTGGTTTTCCCTCCCACCCATTCAGACCTCACCTCAATCCCACACTAGCCTGCAATGTGTAATCACAGAATTTAAGTGGCAATCTTGGAGGAGGAGGAAGAGGAAGAAGATAAAGAGGAAGAGGGGGAGGAGGAAGAAGAGGAGGAGGGAGAGGAAGAGAAGGAGAGGAGGAAGAGGAGGGGGACGAAGAGGGAGGGGAGGAGGAAGAGGAGGAGAAGGAAGAGGATGAGGAAGAGGAGGGAGAGGAGGAGGAGGACATTCTATCAAATTGTGGCTGACTGTGAGTGATCACATGAATTTTCTCCAGGATAATTTATGTCCAGCCCAGTCTCCCTCATTGCCACCGTGACTGAGTCCCTCCACCCGACTGTTTGTTGTCCTCTTCTCTTTCCTTCCATTCTTTCCTTCCACTTTTCCCACCATCAGAGCTTTCTCCAGAGAGGATAATTGGAACCTGGTCGTTTTAGTCTCAAGTGAAATGCTGGGTTGATCTGTTTGATGATTGATTCACTCATTTAGTTGGCTGTCCATGGTCTTCTCAGGAGTCGCCTCCAACACTAAGGTTCAAAAACATCAATACTCTTCCTATCTTGCATCTTCAAAGTTCAGTTTTAGTCTACAATGTGCAATTTGAAGACACGTCCTGAAGGTGTAACCAGGGCGACCAAAATAGGACTTGGACCACTGAAAAAGGTGTTTCTTGTTGTTCAGTCGCACAGTCGTGTCCGACTCTTTGCGACCCCACGGACTGCATTACGCCAGGCCCCCCTGTCTTGCACTGCCTCCCGGAGTCCTCCCAAGCCCACGCCCGTCACACTGACTATCCTCCCTTAAACTCCTGAGAAGAGGCTTCTGAACTCTTTTGCCCTCTTTCTGCTGTTCCTCGCTAGGATCAGAGGCTACCCAAGGCAGGGGTACATTTTTGGTGCCATGTGCTGAGAAAAAGTGACTTCTGTGGATGCATTCACAGGGCAGCCTTGGCCAGCTTCAAACAGAGAGGAGGCACACTCAGATGACACCTGAGCAGGAGCAGGAAAGAAATGCAATACCACTGAAAACCTAACCTGGTTTTACCCGTTTAAGTAGTTTACCTAGTAGTTCAGGACTAGCTTTCCATATCATTGCTTAATCATGGTTTATTAGCTGGGTTCACATGATGCTCTATGCCAGTTTCTTAACCAAGGTTTATTGGCTCAGTTCATATGCTATATAAGCCACTGTTTCTTAACTGTGGTTTATGGTCGGGCTCACATGATGCCAGTGTTTTTCAAATCTTGGTGACTTTGAGGATGTGCCCAGAATTCCCCAGCCAGCATCTGAATGGGGCATTTTGGGAGCTGGCTCAGGCATTCTGGGAGTTCAAGACCACACACTGTGAAGTTGCCAAAGGTGAGAAACACTGCACTAAGCCATCAGAAATACAAAATATTCAGCCCAAACTGAACAAGCATGAGTTGATCTGACGTGTGAAGCCAACCAGTTCGGGGCTCACTCATGTCCCGCATGGTCTGTTTCACTTTTCACTGTAAATGAGAAATAATATTTGGAGGGGGGAATGCCACACCCCACAATTGGAACAGAAATGGTTGGAGAGATCGGAGAAACGATGGCAAACGAACCCTCCTCGGGGGCTGAAGGGCAATTATTTGGGTTCACCAAGTTCAGGGGGAAGGAGCCCCCAATCCCGGATCCTGTTCCCCCACCTCACCCGCCTGGCACAGAGCTGCCCTTTCCTTCATGCGCCATGTGTTCGCTGCAACATTCGGCTGCTCTGCAACTCAAACGCCTTGTTAATGGCGGGAACTGTGCGTGCAAAACGAGCCCTGGAGACGCTGGGAGCAGCAAGGCAGCGCGGCCAGTTGAGCCCCCCAATATGTGATCTCTAACATCGCCCAGGATGTCAGTGTATATTTTCATGCGTCCAGGTCACGATGGTAGCAAAAATTAAATGGCAAAAAAAACTCCTCGAAAAAGGCAGCTGGACTTTTCGCTCCGGAACCGAAGTCACACCGTTACTTCCATCGACTCATAAAATTCCGGCTGCCTTCCCTTCTTTGAGGACGTGTTTCTGCACGTTGCTCGCAAGTTGTGCAGTGTGCAGGGCGCCCAGCTTCACCCCGCCAAACAGGCCGAACCCGCCGCAGCCTGCCAAGGGGGTGGGGGGGTTTCTCGGGCCTCTTTCCCACCAAGCGCTCACAGGGAGGGGCCAAGGCCGTGCTACGCCTTGCCGTGCAAACTGACTTTTTGTTTTCTTCAAATGTCAGGTTTTTCGCACCGAACTTTGCTCGGGGGAGCCACGAGCCGGGCGGACCGTCCCTTCCGCGAACGGGAAGAAGCGGGCGTCAGAAGCGGGCGCGTCTCCAGGGGGGCCGCCGGCAAAGCCTCTGGCGCCCCCCGGTGGCTCGTCCGGAGCACCGCAGCCCAGAACGCGGCGCTCTGGCCGCTCCCCCCGCGGCATCCCCGCCTCTCGTTTCTGCGCGCGTCGGGAGCTGCCCGCCATCCCGTGGACGAGGCGGAGCGCTGCGAAGAGCAGGCTCGCGCCCGGGAGAGGAGCGCGGCACGCCGCACGGACCCGGACGCGCTGCAGAACCAGAGCGAGGGGCGACTGTGCCGAAGGAGCCTCCTTTTCAAAGCCGAGAACAGCCTTCTCCGGCCTCCGGGCCGAGCGGAGCCCCAGCGGCCGAACCGGGAGACCCTCACGTCCGCGTCACGAAACGACCCTTAAAGCAAGGTCGCTCGCGGCCCCCTGAGCTCCGTGCCTTCGACTTACTAAGTAGCAAGTACTCGAGGTCTTCCGGGGAGTGGAAAGATGGGACCCCGACTTCGGGGCAGGGTCCCTGCGGGGGCGTGGGGAGGCCCCGGTTGGCGCGGCCCCGGAAGACTGACCGAGCGACGCGCCTGGATGACTGAACTTCAAAGGCTCCCCGTGGCGTTGTGCGAACTCGCCCAGGGCGTCCCAAACCGCCACTGACCGCATGCGTGCAGCGGCCACCCAGGGCAGAGGGCGCGGGCATGCGCTCCACGAAGCCGCCCCCTCCTAACCTGCCCATCTTCAACCAGGCGCCCGGCGCTGCGGAGAGCCAAACCGGGCGGCTGTATTCGCATAGGCCACGCCCACATTCTTTCAGTCCGCTCCCACTGGCCGGCTGGAGAGAAGAAAAGCGCGCGTGCGCAATTTCTCCGCCGGGCTGAGCCGCTCAACCCCTGGCACGCCCTTCCTGCCGCCGTACAGTACGCAGGCGCAAATAACGAGCCGCTCCCTTTCCTGAGGAAAGGAGGAGGCTCCGTCCGGCTTCCTGTTTGGTCACGTGTCCTTCCGGGGCAGGGTCGCCGCCTTCGGGAGGGCTCGTTCAGTCCGGCTGTGAGCGAAAGCGGGAATGCGCTGAGGTGAGGCCTCTCCCGCGGACCGGACAGTTTAGCGAGGGGTTATTATGGGATGCGGGGGTCTCGAAATGGGGCGGGGGGGCCGCTCCTCTGCGCCCCCGAAGACCCTTAGCCAGCTAGACTTCTACCTGCAGGGAGCCTGTGCTGGTTGCTTTCTTCTCTCTCAGGAGTCGGTGGAAAGCAGAGGAGAAAAAAATAATACAGTATTTGCTTTCTTTGGCTACTTGTATTTCGACTTTTAATCATTTGTGCTGGCTTCACGCCGCCGTCAAACCGTCCCTGGTGTCTTAGAAGGGCGGGGCCAAGAGTTGCCCCCCCTCCGGATTGGTTCCTTCGGGTCCCCTTGATGTGATTTTAAAGGGAGAGGAGATTTCCTCAATAATCTTATTCTGGTATATGTACGTGCGTGTGTATATTCTCCTACCTTTATTTTTTTTATGAATAACTTGTTTTTTAAAGGATGGTTTGAAGACTCCTGGAGGTCCCCCAAAGACCCTGTTAGGGGTCGGCAATATCAAAATGGTTTGCCAAATGTGGGAGAAATTTGCAAAAACGTAAAACCATATCACGCTTCCCATTACCACCTTTTATTTGTTCAAAAAACAGTGTTTTTATATGGCAAATATTTATCTTCACATCCAATGGGAATTTAATATTATTTTTAGATGATTCAATACATTAAGATTAAAGAAGGTTTTGTGACAAAAAATAAAGTTACTAGCATCTTGCAAACAGGCAGTTCCTCCTACATTAAACCTGAGAGTTTTGTTCCTCTCCCTGAAGGGAATTGGACATATTTCAAATGGAATCTCAAGCACATTTGTCCTGAAGTTTATTCACCTGTGTAATAAGAATTTTTTTAAAAAGAGACACCACAGATTCTTGCTTGGAAGAATCTGTGCTGTTCTCAGCTTTATCCGAGTTCAGTTAGGTTTGACTCCCATTAGCATTGCATACTACCCAAAGTTTCAAAATAAGTTGCTGAGTTCAGTAGAGAGAGAGAAACCTTGCTGGATTGTGAAAAGTCCCAGAACAAAAACTGTTCAGCAGCAACAAGCAGTAATTGTAGCCTACTGGATGGAGCTCAGCAATTATGAAATCTTCAGCTTGGTTTCCTGCTTAACCATTCTCATAGGAAGTAGAATTACTCAAAGTTTGTTTCCTCCAGGGCTTGGGTAGGCAGAAAACTCACTTTCAAGGATGTGTGATTAATATCTTCTTAAAGCTTGACATCCAAAGCTGTTGTTGCCTATCTTACCATCTTCCCTGGCTTTTTCTAAAAGAAGTGGTTATAAGAAGAGCAGGCAGCTGATTTGTCCTGATTGGAAAACACTCTCTGCCCCTTTCAACAATAGTTAACTCCCATTTGTAGGATCCATTGTAGTTTTGCTGACTTGCTGCCAGGCAGCACCCCAGGCAATTCCCCTCTTCCTCATGTGCTAAAGCTGAGGGTGTGATGAACGGGAAAGTCACTGCCAAGCATTTACTGCAAACTGGGAGGCCCAGTTGATGATTGTTTATTTATATCCCACCTTTATTTTTAGGAACAACTCAAAGTGGCAAACATATTTAATGCACCTTCCTCCTCCTATTTTCCCCACAATAGCAACAGTGTGAGGTGGGTTGTGTTGAGAGAGAATGACAGGCCCAAGCTGGCTTTCATGGTTAAGCAGGATTAGAACTTAAAAACTCCTGGTTGCTAGTTTGTTACTTTAACCACTAGACCAAACTGGCTGTCATGGTTGGAGATTCCAAGTTGTTGGAATCAGATCCATGCTGCCATGTCTGAGGATGCCTTTTTTCCCGGGACTGCCTGAACAGTGACCCAGAGATGGCTACTGAATGAGACTATAGAAGAAATGAGGATTTAGAAGCTTTACTGTTTGGTGTATCTTTTTTACTAGCAATGTGTGTACTGATTATGTGCAGCTGCTCATTTGCTTTACATGTACATCCCCTGAATGATGGACATAGTCATTGTAAGATGAAAACAATTTCCAGACATGTAAAGGCATCTGAGAAAACACGTAGTTGGCCATAGACCGGTTATGGAATATTTGAGCAAAGTTTGAGCAGTGGCTACTGCTTTTGCATAAATACATTGTCCTCATCTAGTTTCTTCTGTGCATTGACTCAGATGCTAAATTAGGGCTTCATAGGAAGTCATTCCTGGTCATGACTGAACAGCTCTTTAACAGAAATGTGTTTTGTAGTTCTTCAGATCTCCCACAATAATACAGAACTATGGATCAAGAAGGATCTGCACCAGCTCTTGAGGCAAAGCTGAGGATGGAAGGAGTTGAACTTAAAGAGGAGTGGCAAGATGAAGATTTTCCAAGGTAAGGCACAACTGACTTGTTTTAGTTCTCTTTTGTTAGAAAATGATGTCAGCTATTGTATAATTTGCAGTGTGGTCACTGGGTATG
>JANHZU010045639.1:0-11450 GCA_032468055.1 Acrochordus granulatus | reverse complement strand
TAAGAAGCTCATGATCTGAGCCACAGTCAGCTCCAGGTCTTGTTTTTACTGACTGTATGGAGCTTCTCCATCTTTGGATGCAAAAAATATGTTAAGTCTTTCAGTGTTAACTATCTGGTGATGTCCCTGTGTGGTGTCTCCTCTTGGATTGTTGGAAAATTGTATTTGTGATGACCGGCTTGTTCTCTTGACAAAACTCTGCTGGCCTTTGCCCTGCTTCATTATGTACTTCAAGGCGAAACTTGCCTGTTATTGTGATTATCTTTTGACTTCCTACTTCAGCATTCCAATCCCCTATAACGAAAAAGACATTTTTTTTTTGTTGTGAGTTCTCAATGGTGTTCAAGGCCTTCATAGAACTGGTCAATTTCAGCATAGCTCGGATTACTGTGATGTTGAATGTTTTGCTTTGGATTTGAATCAAGATCATTCTGTCATTTTTGAGGTTGTACCCCAATACTATTTTTCTCACTCTTTTATTGACTATAATGGCTACTCCATTTCTTCTCAGGGATTCTTGTCCACAGTAGTAGATAGAGTGGTTGTCTGAATTAAATTCACCCATTCCTATCTATTTTAGTTCACTGATTCCCAAGATGTCTGGTTCCAATCTTGCCATCTCATGTTTGACCACATCCAGCTTACCTTGATTCATAGACCTTACATTCCAGGTTCCAATGCAATACTGTTCATTACAGCATCGCCCTTTTCTTTCACCCCCAGACACATTCACAGCTGAACATCCTTTTGGCTTTGGCCCACCCATTTTATTGTCTCAAGAGCTTCCTATAATTCCTTCTGATCTGAGGGGCTCATCCTCTGGCATCCTATCTTTTAGCCTTTTGTTACGGTCCAGGTGGTTTTCTTGGCAAGGATGCTGGAGTGGGTTGCCATTTCCTTCTCCAGTGGAGTCCTGTAGCCCATTTTCCACTAGATGGCCAGGAATCTGAACAACATCTAGTGTGGTCCTTATTAACCCAGGCAATGACCAAGCCAGTATGGATTTCTGTAATTTCTCAAGAATCTCACATTTTTTATGGGAGGGAGACACTCTTGGTCTGGCTCCTCTGATGAGATCTGTCAAGTATGGTTGAACCTCTGACATAGCTCTCATCTTCTTTGGAGCACACAAACACCCTAACCACAGCAAGGTGGTGTCTCACTGGGGGGAATACAACAGTATTGGCTGAAAATAAGGAAGCCCTGGAAAAAATGATGTGGAAAATCAAGGATGAAAATTAAAAAGTAGATTTGAGTCTTAACATCAGGAAAACAAAGATAATGACAACAGCAACAGATGGTCATGTGAAGTTTAAAATCAACAAGATGGAAATTGAACTAGTTTGAGTATTTATTTTCCTTGGATCAAAAATTGTTCACAATAGCAGTTCTATACTTGAAATCAAAGGCAGGATAATCTTAGGCCACACTGCAATGGTTAAGATGGATAAGATCTGGAAGAGCAGAGATTTTGACATAAATAGAAAAAGCAGGCTACTTAGAGCAATAGTCTTTCCTCTAATGATGTATGTGTGTGAGAGTTGGACACTAAGTAAGGCTGACTGAAGCAGAATTTACACCTTTGAACTTTGGTGCTGGCAAAAATTATTAGGTTTCATGGACAGCCAGAATAACCAAAAGAGTGGTGGTGAATTGTATAAAACCAGACACTCACTAGAAGCCAAAATTACAAGAGTACGTCTGATTTTCTTTGGCCATGTCATGCATGCAAATTCATTGGAGAAGTCAATGACGCTAGGAAGAGTTAGTGGAACAAGAAGAATGGGCAGGCAAAGACCATGTTGGCTTGATACCATCAACAGTAATCGAAAGATGTGCAGTGAGGTCTCACAAGACGAGACTAATCCGTTCTGGAAGAACGCTCTTAGTGCGAAATGTCTTTAGGCAAAATGAGGTTTCCCATATGAAACAATGGAAAATAGGATGATCTGTTCTATGCCCCCCAAAATATTCACCAAAAAATCATTTTCAATGGAATTTTATGTAGAAATGATTGTCTCTAACATCTGAAACAAGTAACAACGATTAACACATGATATAGAGAGAAATAGAACAAACTAACCAGCACTTATTGATCTGCTTCAAGGCTGATGCTAGGCCAGCTGCTGCTAGGCCGGCTGCTATCTGGCACCCCCTGCTGGCTCAGAGGATTTGCTGCCACCGCTGCTGAGGCAAAACTGCCTTTTCCCTCTGTAATGCCTTTCCAGGGGTCTTTTGTGAGTGGTTTGGAAATGTTTCTTGCCTCCGTACTATGAGGGGAGAAGAGACTATGATGGTGCCAAGTGGATGAGAGGAAATTTCTGCTTTATTTTGGGGTAGGACAAGGACAATTTCTGCTTTATTTTGTGTGTGTGTGCAATCGCACACGCAAGCTTTGAGAACAATCCTGGCTGGCGCAAGGGAGACGAGAGGGAGGACAGGAGGGGGAGGGGATTGCCTGGAGAGAGAATCTCGAGTCTGAAGTCTCAGCAGTCCCTTCTCTTGAATACCTTTCACTTAATTTATGCTGTTTATGCAGTGAGAGAGGAGAACTGTCGGCTTCGTTGTGAGATTTCCATTGTGAGCTCATCATGCGGTGCTCATCTTGTGGTCAGGATGGTGCATATATTCTGGCAAGGTCAGTCACATGCACACCTCTCTCATGCTTCTCGAAGATTTCCTTCTTCAGGTCTACCTGAATTGCCTTCTTCTTATTGCCTTTCATTTTGCACTTCTTCAAGGGGCTTCCCACACACACACGCTCACAGTACAGCACACTCACGTAATGGAGTAAATGACGTGGCAGCATAGGCAGATCGGAACAGGAAATACAGAGCATGCTGACAGAGCATGCATAACTTATCATGCGAAGTTTGCTTGTTTTGTGAGTCTCCGCTTGTCTTGCAGAATAAATTTTATAAATTTTTTTTGCTCGTCTTGTGAGAATCTTGTCTTGTGAGATGCTCATCTTGTAAGGTTCCACTGTACATCCAACAACAGAAAGAAGCTGTGCTACACAGGGTAAGCATGGAGAGCATTTGCCTGTAAAGTCAACAAGAGTCAAACACACCAAAATGAATAAACACTCAGTTGCTAAAACTCAGATTTTTTTCTACTGGATTTTACTCATAACCTCTCTATATCAGAAACTCAGAAATATTTTTCTGGTATCTGGGTATATTTTAAAAAAAATTAAAATGGCTTTGTCCAGAAGTTAGTTAGTTGCATCACAAAATCATAATTTCTCAACTCTACATGTCTGTTTTAATTAAAATTTAGACGTGGGGAAAATGAGGACTGAACTGTGTGAAGAGGGGAATCAGCTTTGAGTCATTATACAAGATCAAATGCAGGAGGGGCATCCTGTGTGAAGACCATTAGATGTATGCCAAGATCAGATAGTTTGCTGCTCAGAGAGATTCCTGTAATGTAGTTAACTGCCATTTAAGTAGAGAAAAGGAATTTAGCTATGTTTGGCTCATTCCTTTTAAATCTAACAGAAGAAGGTCACATGAACATTGACTAATTATTATTCATAAGTGCAAACTTCATTGAACTGAAATGAAAATTGTTTGGGTACAATATTAATCCTCTTAATTATGACACCATCCTGCTCTTATTTAACTAGGTTCTTAATTATCATATCATGAAGTTGTTTGCTTTTCACCTTCTCTAGAATATTCCTGGTAACTGAGAAATTTTGTGAATGATATATTGTTTACATTTATTTTGTCAATGCATAACAAATTTTGCTGAAACATTTTCTTTCATGTTTGAAAATAGTGCTGACACTTGTGTTCCGAACTAAGCATATTTGAAAGTTAGAGAAGTGTAGAGGAAAGATTCAGGGATGAAAAGACTATGTGTCATAAGAAATCAGGTCCTTACTTTTAAAATTCGTGGATGATTCAATTCTAGTTCCACCCCTTTCTGGAGAAGAATGAGTTTCTCAATATTTCCTACTTACAAATGTATTTGGACCAAAATGGAGATCTCGTAGCAGATTTGAAAATCATGATGATGCTGGTTCTCCCCAAGGAGAAAACCGTCAACTACCTACTGGGGATATTTGAAAGACAAAGACTTATTATGAACCAAGATGTCCTTTTACGCATAAAGGTCCTCAACAAGGTGGGCGAAATATTGGTGTGTGTTCTCTCCTTTTCCAAAGCCTGAGATCCCACTTAAATTGGGTTAAGCCTAGGCACCAAGAAGGAAGACCTTCACTGAGAATGGAATGTGGAGTAGAAAACCCTTATAGATTTGTTAGATGGGTTGGGGTTCTTCAGTACGATTGAGCAAGGTGTGAATGTGAAATACTAATATAAATTGATTCAGATAGGTCCAATGTGAGATGCTGGATGGAGATTCTTTAGACACAGACCATGGCCCTTTTGTGTATCCTCTGCAATCTGGTATCTCTGTAAAACTGATGAGGGAGGCTCTCAAGTGCTGGGTGTTGATAGCTATAAATGAGCTTGTTCCTTGTAGTCACATATTAAAGAGGCTATGCTCAGTTTCGTTCCAAATCCCATGAAACTGAATCAAAGCTTAATGGATGTGCTGTTTGTACAATGGAAAGAAGTCTTTTTATTCAGCTTGTCCTGGCTGGGGACCTTCTTCCCTGAAAGACTCGGTCCATGGTCTGTGGGTTTTGAGCAACCTGGACCTCAGCAGAGGTATCCAAGGCTCTCTTTCACCCCACTGGGAGACTGCAATAGCTCTTCTGCCCATAGGAAGAAGATCCAAGCCTTTCAGTTCACAGGAAGTCATGATCACTGGTCTGATGAGAATCACGCTCTTACCCACAAAAGTGAAACACTGAAATATGACTTTGCCCCCCCCAAAAAAGGCCCCAAAAGTGTTTCATGATGTTGGAAGTAATGAAGGTGATTAGAAAGAAAAGCCGCTTAGATGTGGCCTTAGGTTTGTTTGACGGCATTTCATTTGAAAACCTCTTGAATGACATTGTTTGTCTTGATTTATCAGGTATCCTAAATCTCTTTGGGCAAAAAGGGCTCCAAATTTAAATAATAATAAATGTGGGTAGGTCTTTCCATGCCACAAGTATCATCTAATTTCACTTCTTCAGCAGATACCTAGTTCTGACACAAGGCTCATGCTCATGGCCCATGTGCTGCGTGCCTTCAACTCCATCTCATCTCACTATAGTTCCAGAATCCAGACAGTTAATTGATGTCTTAGTTCACCGTCATGATTTGCAGTAACAAATATACAACTTAGCAAGGGACATCTCCCTGAAAGTCGACGGTTGCGGTTTGTGAGGAATTCTTCCTGTGCGTCTTAGAGGGAAGAGAGCTCGGGTCCATTTTCAGAAGGGAATGGCTTTCCGATGTTTTATGCACTCCAGAAGACGCTGTTCCCAACCCAACTGGCCAGAAGTTTCTTTATTGCAGACTTATTTTAATTTTTCTCAGTTCCATGCCTCCAGACCTGATTAAGGAGAAAGGTTCTTTCCTGAAATGTGATTTGCCAGAGGGAAAAGGGAGGAACTAGCGAAGAATCTGTGAGTAGTTGTGTCTCCTGCAATCGTCTGGAAGTAGTTAGAAATGTCACATTCCTCTCAGCGAAAGTCAGAGATTACTTGGCTAAGCTTCATTTTAGATGTGTCGTTAGTCCTGACAGATTCTCTTTGGATCTCCCTGTTTTTCTGCTCAGTCTCTGCCTCAGTCCAAATGTGTGGAAAGTTGTCGTCCTGGATTTGTGAAGCGGGCTCGAGAAGGAGAGCCGGTTTGCTGCTACGATTGCGTTCCTTGTCCGGAGGGGAGCATCTCCACCCAGGAAGGTGGGTCTCAGCAGAGGGAAGGACAGGCCTTGTGGAAGTTTTTTTTCATGAAAGTGCAAGTTTCAAGACAGATTGAAGCTTGACTTTTTTATAATTTTCAAATTTCACAATTTCGTGTCTCAAGGGATGAACAGTAAAAAGACCTTAAAGGAGGGGCTAGGAAGAGACAGGAGGCTGTGGCAGATTGCGCAAGCGTTGCTACTGCCACGGAAAATATCTCTTCTGCCTTTGAGTTTGAATGTGTCCGACAATAGTCCCTTCGCAGCAGCATCTGAATTCTTGGAAACTTGAGGAGTTGTCTCAGGTCCACCTCCTGGAAAGATTGCAGGAATGCAGCCTATATGGGCTCTCCTTGAAGATCATTGTAGGGGCTTTAGCTGGTCCGCAATAAGGTGGCAAGGACTGTAATGGGGTGCACAACAGTCCACCCTATTACCGTTGCTGCCAATCGACTTTCCAGATTATTTGCAGGATTAGCTTCCCTGCCAGCCAACGAGATTTCACAAGAGAGACATCCTTTGGGCCCATTGGATTAAGAGGTACAATCTGGAAGGATCGGGGAAGTGTGCCCAGAAAAATTCAGAGTTTCATCAGCCATTGCCAATAGTTAGCGAATATGGGAGCTTCCTATGAAGGTTCAGCACATTACACAGAAATACTTCATGTGTGTGAAATAAATTAAATAAATTAAAACATGTTTTGTAGAATTAACAAATACGCCTTTGAAAATTCGAGTGATATTAGCTCCTGTCCTGAGAAGGGACTTCCTGAAATGGAAAAGGATTTTAAACAGATATTTCTGCTTGGTTTTCTCAGATACAGGAAAATGCAGCAGATGTCCGAATGATAAATATCCAAATGAGGACCGAGTCCAATGTATCCCCAAAGTTCTAACCTTTCTGGCTTTCCAAGAACATCTGGGCTTCATCCTGGTCTCCTGTGCCCTATTCTTGTTCCTAACCACAGGCCTTGTTTTGATCATATTCATTACATACCTAGAAACTCCCATCGTCAAAGCCAACAACCGGGACCTCTCTTACATCCTCCTGGTCTCCCTGCTGCTTTCTTTCTTGTCTCCTTTCCTTTTCATTGGCCAACCAAGGAACGCCACCTGCCTTCTCCGACAAACGGTTTTCAGCAACGTCTTCTCAGTTGCCGTTTCTTCTCTCTTGGCCAAAACCATCACGGTGGTGCTGGCTTTCCTGGCCACAAAACCAGGAAACCAAGCAAAGAGATGGTTGGGGAAGAGCTTGGCCAACTCCATTATTCTTTCTTGTTCTGCTGCCCAAATTATCATCTGCTCCATCTGGCTGGGAGTTTCTCCCCCATTCCCTGACTCTGACCTCGATTCCCAGCCTGGAGCGATCATCCTGCAATGCAACGAAGGCTCTGTGGTCATGTTCTACATCTCCCTCAGCTACCTGGGCTTCCTGGCTGCCATCTGCTTCCTGGTGGCTTTCCTGGCCAGGAATCTCCCAGGGGCCTTCAACGAAGCCAAGCTGATCACCTTCAGCATGCTGGTCTTCTGCAGTGTCTGGGTGACTTTTGTCCCCACCTACCTGAGCACCAAAGGGAAGTACATGGTGGCTGTTCAGGTCTTCTCCATCTTGTCCTCCAGTGCTGGTGTGCTGGGTTGCATCTTCATCCCCAAGTGCTACGTTATCATTCTGAGGCCAGACCTGAATACAAAGGAGCACCTTACATCCAGAAGAAATGTAAACATGTGAGACAGAGGGATTTCAACACTTAATATTTTCCAATAGGCCAAATTTGAAAATGGCCCAAGTTGTTCTCATTACATGAGTGGGGCAACAGTTTTGCTTGAAAGAATTAGAGGGTGGCATCTCCCATTCTAGTCTGGTAGACTCGTAGGAGCTATTTTAAGCAGTCACTATGTATCTTGTGCCCTTAGCCTTCCTGAGGCCTGAAGTGCCACATTCACTTATTGTACACTGGGAATATTGTTGATATGCCAGAAATGATTGGGGAAGCCTTAAAAATTCCATCAATTCTGTTTTTTTTCTGCAATTGGGTTCTTTGTAATATCGGACTCAAGATCTCAGTACCAACAGCATATGGAGAGTAGAGAGACATCTCCCAGCCAAATTAGGAGGAGGATAATCTGGATTATCCAACAGGTCAACTAAATTATTATTCTCATATATAGGAGCTGTAGTTGATTTATTTTCCTACGGATGTGGTGTGAGGGAGAGAGGTGAGATTGGACATAAACATAGTCAGAAGTCGGGATAATTCATACGTCTCCATCTTCTGCTTGTGGATGCTCCAGAGGTATCTGGGTGGTCTTTGGGAGATGAACATGGGCCTTGGCATGATCCAGTATGTCTCTTGTTGCCTTCTTAAAATCGAAGTTTGCAAGGAGATCCTATTCATACAAAGACGTAATCCTTCCAATTACCACATTCATTACTTTCTTTGACTTTGGTGAATATGCAGCATTTAAGGCCCATGTCAAAGTCCACACTGTGCAGTAAATGAGCTGGTTGTTTGGGACAAGATCCCTTCAATATCTTCATGGGGGATAGTCAAGTTGCCTTTCTCTGTCCATCGTCTCCAGCATTCCACTGAAAATGGATTTTTGGAATAAGAAAATGGAGAATTGTACAAATTGTAGAATAGAGAGTAAATGACCTGAATGTCACTGGATTTGTTCTTTTGAAGAAGAGCTGACATTAAAATGAATGAAAATATGACCTCAGCAGTGTGCAATAATGTGATCTGCTTTGTTTCAGAACAAAGGAAGAGTAAAATTAGGATATAGTGGTTGTTTTTTATGAAGAAGTGAGTGATTTCTCCTCTTACAGATAGAAATTGGGAGTACTTATCTGCTCATTAGAAGGGTGTGGTTGTGGTTAAGAAGCTGGGCTTGTCAGCTTGAAGGCCCGCATTCGGCAGTTTGTGACCCAGGCACCACCGGATAATGGGGTGAGCTCCTATTAGTTGCCCCAGCTCCTTCCAACTTAGCAGTTTGAAAGCATATCAAAATTGCAAGTAGATGAACAGGCACCGCCTGATTCTCTGGGAAAGGTCACAGAATTCTGTACGCGTTGTATAGTCATGTTGGCCAAATGACCACAGAAGTGTCTTTGGACAAACCCTGGCTTTCACAGCTGTGAATTGGTGATAAACACTACCCCCTAGAGTCAGACACGACTGGCAGGGGAAACCTTTAACTTTATTTGCTTATTATGGTCAGTCACTTTACCTCTTCCTACCAACTCCTAATGTGTGGGAAGTAGGCTACAGAACATTATGCACCTATCTGTAGGAGGCCAACATAGTAGCAACTTGAGAGGAGACTTCTGCTCAGTCCCTACATGGACAAAGAAAAGGCCAATCGGCCTTCTATAGTTGTAAATTAGGAACATTGCACTGCCCAGCTGAGAGCTGGTCCATCATAGCATCCCAAGTCGTTCTGGGGTTCATATAGTTGTCATGGAGATTGTAACTTAGATGTAAATTGGGAAGGAGAGGGAGAACCTAGCTGATCTCTTGGGTGGCAAAATGGAAGTAGAGAACATTCCAATAGTAGGTGGATGCTCTTCTAGAAATATAGGAGCACCATGCCTTTATTCTTTTTTAAATCAATATAACATATTTTCAGTTCTACTAGTACTTTAATATTCTTTTGGAACTACTTCTATGTGGTAGTCCTTGAGGTTCAAAGAAGAACTGTTGTTCTTCTTTGTTGTGCAGTTCATCTGTTACTACAGAGGTGGCTCTGCAGTCCCTATCTGGAAGCATAAAAAGGTAATGGTTACCCTGCCAGTCATGACCGGCTCTAAGGTGCGGTGCTCATCCCGGTTTCAAAGCCAAAGAGCCAGTGTTTGTCTGAGGACACTTCCATGGTCATGTCGCTGGCATGATTGGACACCAAAGGCATATGGACACTCTAACCTTTCCTGCTGGAAGAGGCGGTACCTATTTATCTACTCACATTTGCATGCTTTCAAACTGCTTATCTGGAAGCATATGGTCCAGCAAAGTGAGGGCACTCTAAGTCCATGTTTGTAGTACCTGTGGGTGTTATTCTGTCACCTCATTAATAATAATAATAATCTTTATTGTCATTACACCATGTACAACGAAATTAAAAATGCCACCCAGTCAGTGCATCACTCATCCATCATTCAGTTTCACAGAAATTCCCAGTTTCCTATCAGTTTTTGGCAGTGTTTGTTTTCAAAGCTGGAGGAGGCTGCATGGCACAGGGCTCTCCACAGGTTCTATCAGCAGCTGCAGCTTCTGGTTCCCTTGGTTGGATGCACAGTGGCATAGGGTCCTTTCACAGAGTCTTTCTAGCACTTGCATGATTGACCTTGAGGTCTCTTCCCAGACTCCAGTAGACAGTAGAGGGACTGGGAAGGCATAAGACCATCATTCCTTCTGATGACATGTCCCACCCATCTCAAATGGGCTCTTATAATCTGATAATGAGCCAATAAGAATGTGGTCCTTGAATCTAAGAGAGAGATTCCTAGCTTTGCATTTATGTCCCATGACATCAGCCCATCCCAGGTTGAATCAAGAATCTTGTGCTGAAACTTCTCAGCAGCACAAATTATCTAGCCTGGAATAGGTGGATGGTCACTCAGAGGCATTCTAGACCCCCTCCCACTGCCTTCCAGAGCTCTCTGTGCTGCTTCTGTAAGGTAGTTAAAGCAAAAATGCACAAAAATGCCAAAACTTCCTTAAAAAGACAACTGGACTTTTATTATTAGATGTAATCAAAAAATGTTGCACCTTCTATCCAGGAGACCTTCTCAGTTCCTTAGGGAAATGGAAAAGATGGCAAGAAATATGTACTTTTTCCTGAGAAAATGAGCAGGATGCAAGATCCAAACCAGAGCCATTCTCACATTACAAGCTAAACAAAGAGATAACTGACAAGCAATAAAGCTTAAGAGATCAGTTTTGCTTTTGAGGATCAACACAATCACACATCAGAGGATGCTGAAGAGATGTTTTTCTGCAAGTGAGTTAGAGCACCATTATAAATAGGAGCCAATTGAAATCTAATCCCCACCCCAATTAAGTTGAGGATTTAATGTGTTAACACAAGTAGATGCTTTGATCCCTCTTTGCAGCCATCAAAGGAATGTCCTGGTCTTCAAGGTGCAAATGGACTGCAGATGATTCAGATCTTTTATGTTGTTGAAATATTTTCTGAAGAGGCTGCTTTGTCTCCGCAGCATAAATTTCTGAACAGGTTTCATTATACTGCATGGAATAAATGACATCTGTCTATCTGTGTTGGGGTACCTTATCCTTAGGATGCAATAATTCATGTTTCAGTGTGTTCATGTGTTTGAAGTGCATATGTATGTTATGTTTATTGAAAATCCTTCTCAGTTTCTCTGATACTACACAACATAAAGAAAGTTCACATTGCTACACTTGTTATTTTCTACAGTAATGTGGGAGGGTTACTTTGTAACTCTTCTAGGGGCATTAACTGAGGACCAATTTGTTGTTCAGTCACGCAGTCATCTCATGACCCCCTTGTCTGCAGCATGCCAGGCCTCCCTGTCCTGCACTGCCTCCCAGAGTCTTCCCAAGCCCACGTCCATCACACTGACTATGCTATCTATCCATCTCATCCTCTGCCGTCCCCTTCTCCTCT
>JANHZU010045512.1:0-11456 GCA_032468055.1 Acrochordus granulatus | reverse complement strand
AGCTGTTCTCCTCGCTAGATAAGATGTCACAGCAGTAGCAGTGTGCTTGGCATCGTCATCATGCTGAAAAATAGAATGAGACTGGGCCCAAACATTTCAGACTTGGATTCATCACTCCATAATACTCTTTTCCACTGATCCTCAGTTCAATCTTTGGGAGCTTTGGCATATCTTAGCCTTTTCACCCTGTTCCCTTGAACTAACTGGATATTCATAATAAATGAGATCCAATGGATTGCAGTAAAAGTTGGTGGAAACCATAAAAAGGTGAGAATATTAAGCTAAATCACTCTATGTAGAAGAGTTTGCTTTTGCTAGAAACCCTGACTCTGGGTTATGGGTTAATACACATACAAACACATATATACACACACACATATATTGTGTACTATATGTATTCCCAGTTGCTTTACAAACTTCAGAAATAACTACATAAATGTTTTGTGGATTGTTCTGTTTCACAGAAACCATATGCAGTACTGGCAGCCTATTCCATTTACCCTGCAACTCTGTTAGGTAAGCAGCAACGTTCGTAACATTCAAAAATTGTTTTTGGAAAGAAATCAAATCAAGACAGCTAATTCTGCTTCTGATAGTCTTCTCTGTTACAGACCATCTATTTTAGGTGGATAGAGGTTGGAAATATCACTATCCTGTCTTTTAAAATGCACACGTTTAAACAGACTGGAGAGTTTTTATCCTAACACCTTTCTTATTTGAATAATTTTACTTAATATAGTTTATGTTTTGAGGAGTATTCTAACTTAAAAAAATAATTCAGATTTTCCAAACCTGAATTTTCCTCCATCCAGCTTACTGGGCAAAGTCTATGATAGTGAAAGCTGCCAACCTTGTTCTCTCCACCCTGGCTGAGATACCCACTGACCTCTTGAATCCTTTACATGGATTCAAGCTGCCTCTTTCCACTATTACTTGCAAGAAGAAAGACAAGGATTCTGTTCTCTTTTCCTTTTCTGCTTACTCACAAGTAGTCTTATTGCTGATCCTCCTGCTGATTTTCAACAACACTTCTTTTTCCCTCTCTCTTTCTTCTGCTTTTCCAAATGTCAAATGAAGGATGTTCACATGCTTCTAAGCTCATTCTGTACGTATTCACAATACTATCTTAGTACCTTTCTATTTTGTTTCCCCTTTCTCTCCTTGAAGCTGGTTAACCCATAACCCCAGAGTCAGGGTTTCTAGCAAAAGCAAACTCTACATGCAGTGGTTTAGCTTAATATTTTCACCTTTTCCAACTTTTATTGCAGTCCATTGGATTTAATGTATTATGCCTGTAAAATGAGTGGTAATACCTCTGACAGCTACCAAGCCCAAACAGAAATGACTCACTCCAGATGCAGACCAAAATCAGCTGTAGGGAGGGAGAGATAAGATTGGGGTCAACTGCTCATGCCAACGTTCAGTCTATTCCTGAGGAGAATTTTGATATCCAACTATATAAAGTGGCCTAAGGACTAAAAGGCTTAATTCACAATAATTAATTCACTGTGTGGTGATATTAGTACATGCAGGGGGTCCTTGATTTAGATCATTGGTTCAGCAACCATTCAAAATTACTATGGGATTGAACAAAGAGACGTACAACTTTTGTCTGAAGTTACAGCTGCTATGGTGCTCCCACATCCATGTGAACAGAATTTGGGTGCTTGGCAATCTGCCCTACCTTACGACTAACTCTAGGGATGCTGCAGTGGCCCTTGCCTGCCTATCTTTTCCCTTCATCCTGCTTTGCTGGGTCCCCAAAGGCCTTTGGGCCTGTTTCCCACCCTGCTTGGTCCCACATTCTCCTCTCCACCCCCCATCACAACACGGTCATTTCACTTTTCCATAGATCTCCTTTGGGAAGCAGCTACTCCACCATGAAGCATTGCTACAGAGAAGATGCATAGCACTGTCCCAGAAGCAGGCACCATTTTGGGAGCAGCCACAATGATTACATAGGCACCTTGTTTAATGACCATCATGACCTGCAATTGTAATGGGCAGGTTCCAATTTGGTCATAAGTTGAGGACTACCTGTATTTCAAGAGTTAATGATGCTCATATTTGTTGCAGCTTTGATGTCTAGAATAATATAATTATCAGGTACAAGCTCTTCCCCCAGTTTGAGTAGAATCAGAAGTCCCACTCTTTCCACGTGATGCTCTTAGCCTAATTTATGCCAGTAATCTCTAGCATTTAAGAAAGTAAGAACCAGCTAAGATCAAGCAGTGGAATAACCTAGCATTGCTTAGAATGGGATTCTTAGAAAAAATGACCTGTTTTACATGCAGACAATTTCCACTTCCATCACTGGCACATCCAGTAAAGTCTGGGAAAGGCCCCTGTGTGAAATCTAAGAATACTGCTAACAACTTAAAGAGTGCTGAACTGGTTGAATTCAATATAATGCAACTTCTTAGGTGTTTTGTTCCCTTTCTTATGCAATAGTTAGCATAGCCATAATGCATAATAGGTTACCATTGGCACTGGGGATAAAGAAATACCCTGTTGGATGACATCACACCCTGTTGGATGACTCACTGTTTTATGGCACTCATCAATCAAGGAGAGAACACTGAGAAAAAGAAATGAAGTAGCAGCAATCTTAGAATGGTCTGGTTAGGGAGGGAGTCAGCAATGCCCCAAGGTGATCTTATTACCAAAATCCCTACTTTCATTCTTGCTAGTTCTTCCATTGACTTTCACTTAATGATCTTGCCTTCCTCCTCAGACACCAAGCCACTATGGCAAATGCTGTGAAATGTTTGAAGCTCTTGATCATAGCTGCCCTAATCATTTATGGTAAGTATTCATTATTCCACTTAAAACATCCAAATAGCAGGCAGGTTCTTATGGATTAACACAAAAGGTGCTCAGGTTGTGCAACTGAGTGTTTAAAGTCCCAATAGGCCAGGGGTGAAGGCAGCCAGCCAGAAGAGTTCACCTACAGATTCTTGCAGGACAAAGAGCCATGAAAATGCACAACAGACGTATCTAACCTGCATGCAAGGGAACCTTACTGTACATTCTATGTCCAGTCATCCTTTTCTCAGCAAATACGTACAAATTTTCTTCCATCACTGAAAGAGATTCTGTAAGAGCAAATTTGGGTAAGTAGTCAAAGTAGAAGTTGGGAATTTAATACATTAAATTGCATGTATTAGTAAGAAGTGAAGTTTGAATGCTCTCCCAGGTAATACAAAATGGCTGTGGATGGTGATAATATCTTTCTTGTATAACAACCATATATGTTTATAAAACTAGCCTTCCAAACTGTTTACATTCTTTCAGTATGAGAGAGAGAAAGTGTTCATGTTTGTAGAGTTTCCAAACCTCAGTGTAGGCAAGATTAATCTGCTTCTTGAAGAGTTTTGAGAAAAGAGGAGAACATGTTAGAGACTTCTTTCCTAATAGTTCTCTAGTATGTTGCATGTCTGCAGTCCTGCCAGAGGCACAACAAATGTTAAGAAATCTGCATGGACATATCCATGGTCAAAAACACTGAACATAACTCAGAGAAGATTTTCTATTTTTTGGGTTGGCTGAGACATTCTGTAATAAATCCCTATTAGGAAATTATAGCTAGGAGAAAGTCAAGTAACTTCAAATTAGACTTGCAGTATTATTGAGAGTGAAAAGGCAAAGCTATGAATATGCATTTGTGTAATTCCCTCTACATGAAAGAGCCAGGTTGAATCTGTGCCACATTAGCAGTTTCTTAGACATGAAGTTTCCAGTTAAAAGGCATTTGTAGAGTTACTTGTAGAAACTCTCCACATTTAAGTAGGGTTGGATATTGCAGAGCAGTTGCACTGGACCAGCAAGAGTGCATTTGTTTATTTCTTATAGGTATCCTATACTGCTTTTGTCAATACCAGAAATTATCAGATGGCCTATCTTCAAAGGTAAATACCATTCCACTTAACTGGAAAGAAAATGCAAGTCATCAAAATGGTTTTGACCAGACTGGGCAAACTTTGGGGCTGCGAGTGCATGGAGGATTTGGAAAGCATGCAGTGGGCTCTTAGACAAAATTGCTGCCACACACAAAGGGCCTTTCCTCACTAGCAATACTCCATGGAAATGAGCCCTTGCTGGTTAAGAAAAGAAGAGGCCACCATAATGGAGGTACTATTTACATTAGTTTTCTTGGGTTTTGTGGCTGGCAGAAATGTTCTATATGAAAACAGCAAGTGGATTTGTATATATGTTGGACTGGGGACAAGACCAATCCAGCATCTTGGAAGAGAACATTAAAATATGGGTTTCGTTCTTGAAAAATGTAAGAATGGCTCAAGTAACAAGAGTGGCTCCTCTATCTTCGCATCCCCCAGTAACAGGTAGTCCTCATTTAGCAATTACAATTGGGAACAGGACAGTGGTTAATCAGCACCAGTTTGGTCTAGTGGTTAAGGTAACAGAAAAACCAGGAGTCCTAAGTTCTAGTCCCACCTTAGCCATGAAAGCTAGCTGGGTGACCTTGGGCCAGTACTCTCTCTCATCCCAGCCCACTTCACAGGATTGTTGTTGTGGGAAAAATAGGAGGAGGGTATGTTAAATATGTTTGCTGCCTTGAGTTGTTTATAAAATAAGAAAGGTAGGATACAAATAAAATAAATAAAATAAAATGAAAAATGATATGACCACAACTATGCTTATTATTTTACTTTAGTTTTCCTTGGCTTTACAGCATCAGAAGGATACAATGCCAAACAGCTGGGTGAGCCCAAATCGTGGAAAAGGTTTCAGGAACTCAACTTAAGAGGAAGTGAGGTAAAAGGGCAAGCCTTACAGTCCTTTTTCCCCACTCCCCACCATTTGGAATAATCAACCCAGCATTGGGATGATAAGAAAGAAGGAAATTAACATTTACATTCATTGGAGAATAAACAGGCACACCATGTAAAATAAACACTGAAAGGAAGTCAGCTATTAGCTGCTTTGGACACAAACAAAAGTCTTCAGTGTGAACCTGATTAGGGTCTTGTCAGTTCTAGGCAGCAGCTGCCAGCAGGTACTAATCATCTAATTCAGGTTACAGAGCTGAGCTTGTGAAGTTGTCCTCAGCAGTTTTTGAAGAAAAAGCTCTAGAAGTGATCACTTGTTTGAGCAAACTTTCACTTTTACAAGTGGGTGGGGTAGAGATTGGTTAGGCACTGGGCAATGCAAATATGTGACTAAATGATATGGGCATTTGTCACAAAGTTACTTTTTCATCACTTTCATAATTGTAAATAGTCATTGTCTGAGGCAATCACTAAGTGAGGGCAACCTGTAGTCAATATGATTAGATTTTATCACATAATTCTGGTTGGGCAGGAATAGAATTGAACCTAAATCAAGAAATATTTTTTTCCCCAAAACAGTCACAGATTAACTATGGTTGGGATCCACATGTTGAAACTGGTTTGATTGTTTATATTATGTTTGAATTTCTTTCAATAGGAACTTACTAAAATGTATGAAGCTGAGCTGAAAGAACTCTGGTAAGGCAATTCCACCTCCCTCCAATCTCTCTTAAAGAAAAAGACTTTACTCCTTAATTAAATGTATAAGCTATCTCAGTCCATCATGATTCTGAGCAGTAAGATATAGTATAATAAAAGTTGAGTGTGTATACACACACAACAGCAAAAACAAGCTGTACGTAAGCTAAAAAAGGAATCTGGAGAAACAAACCTCATCCAATAAACCAAAACACTGCACAAAGGTCTGTTTCCCCCTTCAAACCTAAGACATGAAAGAAAAGTCAGGGTTTAAGGACTTGTTTAAATATCAGGATGGGAGCTGTTATATCTCAAGAGGACTGTGGTTTATTTCAATGAAGCATCACCCCAGCCAGGCTTAGTCAAGCAAGAGCATCTAGGAGTTTTGGCCTCAACCCTCATGACCCTGTGGGCATTAGGGTTAAAACCGTAGGTTGACTACCCCCATCCTTGGCTAAGTTGATTCCTATCCATTATTAGAGACTTTGGAGGAAACCTTAAGGTTGTGAATACTTTGGAAGCCTTCTCTGGATAAGTACCCAATGCATTTGCTTTGGGTTAGAGGCCATAGTGCTACATTCCTTTGCTCCCCAGGGCAAAAGATTTAAGCTGCTGTCCTATGGCTATTTCCATGGAAGTAAATTCCACTGAATTCAGTAAGACTGATTCTTGAGTACATATGTTTAGGATGTTGATATCAGGAATGCTTAAGATCTGCTTTTCTGAATCTAGCATCTTTCAGATTAAAGAAAATGCCCTAACACTTAATGCCCAGGCTTATGTGCCCACAATAATTGGCTGATGCATTGTAGATCCAGAAATGGTCTGGCAAACAGTTTTGAATACAGTGGAGCCTCACAAGACGAGACCAATCCATTCCAGAAGAACGCTCTTAGCGTGAAATGGTCTTAAGGTAAAACGAGGTTTCCCATAGGAAACAATGGAAAGTCAGACAATCCATTCTACGCCCCCAAAAATATTCACAAAAAAATCATTTTCAACAGAATTTGATGTAGAAATGATTGTCCCTAACATCTGAAACAAATAACCATGATTAACGCACAATATAAAGCAGAAATAGAACAAATGCTATGCAGCATTTCCTGAACGGGAAATACAGAGTGCACTGATAGATGATGTGCAAGGTATCATGCAAGGTATCATGCAAAGTTTTCTCATCTTGTGAGTTGTGGCTTGTCTAGCGGAATAAATTTTATTAATTTTTTTTCTTGTCTTGTAAGTTACTCATCTTGTAAGATACCATTGTAATTCAAGGTGGTAAACATATCCAAAACCTTTCCTATTCCTATTTTTCCCATGACAACAACCCTATGAGGTAAGTTGGGCTGAGAGAGGGGGATTGGTCCAAAGTCATCTACCTGCCTTTCATGGCTAAGGAAGGACTAGAACTCTCAATCTCCCTTTTTCTAACTTCTCTCTTAACAACTAGATCAAACTGGCTCTTGGGCAAAGAAGTACAAATAACATTAGATCATATACTCAGTTTGTGCAAGAAGATAACTGATTATCTATGAATATTCTCATTTATCCAAGTCATGATAAGTAGTAAAAATACTTAAAGGACAACATCAGCTTCTCAACAAGGAAGGAAAAGTAAATATTTCCTGACCATTCTTTGGTTTCAAAGAATATAATCAATCTGATTTCAGTGTTGATCATCTGGTGATGTCCATGTGCAAAGTTGCCCCTTGGGTTGTTGGAAAAGTGTATTTTGACCAGTAATAATTTCTCTTGACAAAATTCTGAATGAAGCCTTTGCCCTGCTTCATTTTGTACTCCCAGGCCAAACTTGCCTGTTATTCCAGTTATCTTTTGACTTCCTAATTTAGCATTCCAATCCCCTATGATGAAAAGGACATCTTTTTTTGGTGAGAGTTCTAGAAGGTGTCATAGGCCTTCAGAGAACTGAAATTTTCAGCCTCTTCAGCATCAGTGGTTGGGGCATAGATTTGGATTATTGTGATGTTGAATGGTTTCCCTTAGATTTGAACCAAGATCATTCTGTTGTTTTTGAGATTGTATCCTAATACTGCTTTTCTTACTCTTTTATTAACTATGATGGCTACTCCATTTCTTCTAAGGGATTCTTGTCTACAGTAGTAGGTATCAAGATCATCTGAATTAAATTCTCCCATTCCTGTCCATTTTAGATCACTGTTTCCCAAGATGTTGATGTTCAATCTTGCCATCTCAAGTTTGACCACATCCACCTTACCTTGATTCATAGATCTTACATTCCACGTTCCTATGCAATATTGTTTTTATAGCATTGGCCTTTTCTTTCATTTCAAGACACATCCACAGCTGAGCATCCTTTCAGCTTTGGCCCAGCCATTTCACTCTTTCTGGAACTACTTGTAATTACTTCTGATCTGAGGGCACATCTTTTGGCATCCTATTTTTTAGCCTTTTGTTACTGTCCATGGAGATTTCTTGGCAAGGATACTGGAATGAGTTGCCATTTCCTTCTCCAGTGGAGTCCTGTAACCCATTTTCCTTCAGATGTCCAGGAACTCCTACAACATTTAGTGCAGTTCTTGTTAACCTTGGCAATGACTGAGCTGGTATGGGTTTCTGTAAATTATGCCCCATTTTTTATGGGAGGGAAACGCTCTTTTTCTGGCTCCTCTGATGAGATCTGTTCAGTATGGTTGAACCTCTGGCATAGCTCTCGTCTTCTTTGAAGCACACAAGCCCCCTAACCACAGCAAGGTGGTGCCTCACTGGGGGGGGGTAACTTTTTGTGGTTAGTTATGATTAGGATGCAGGGGCATTAGTTTACTTTGGACACTTCAACTAAAATACCCCCAGGCATTGATATGGAATAAGCCAATATAATCTACTATATTTTGGGCCTTTGAAACAGTATTAATTTCAATGGCAATATCAAAAACCAATATCATTATTTGAACTTCAGGGACTGATCAGTGTAAGTGTTCACAATAGTGGAAATCTTTATACATCACAATTTAACTGACAGCCTGACACTTTACTGTTGTTGTAAATATGATAAAATATAAATTGTGCAGAGTAGAATTGAATTGTATTGTGAAGTTTTCATATTCTTTATTATTTTTATAGAAATAATATTATTTTCAGTATTCCTCCAGGGTAAAAAAGATACTGTAAATTACTATCCTATCAGATATTCAGATACTCAGATACCTTATTGGCCAAGCATGGTTAGACATACAAGGAATTTAATTCTGGTAGACAACTCTCAGTATACTTTAAAGACAACAGTATAAGATAATACATAACAATGTTAGTTATTCGGTGAGCGTGCAGTCAGTAGAAAGGAAATATCATAAAATGTAGAATTAATAGTATGTATACACATTAGACAGAACTTCTGGGTTAATTTAGATTTCTCTACCCTTATGTTCTGTCATGTAGTACAATCATGTAGCATGAGTCAAATATTCATTTGAATGATGGCAGGCAGGAAATGCTGATCTTGTGTCTGATAGTTTTGATATGCAGTACTCTATAGAACTTACCAGAGAGAAGAGATTCAAACAAGTTATTTCCAGGCTGAGAGGGGTCTGCAGATATCTTCTCTGCCCTTTTCTTGGCCCTCTCAGTATACAGGTCATTTATGGACAGCAGGTTAGATGCAAATATTCTTTCTGCGATCTTGACTATACGTTGGAGTCTGTACTTATCCTGCATATGCATTGAACTAAACAATAATAGATGTACAAAGGACAGATTCCTTTGTAGAAGTGTATCAGCAGCTCATGAGACAGGTTGAGTTCCTTGAACTGACTTAGGAAGTACATCTTCTGATATGCCTTCTTAGTAATGGTACTAATGTTAGCTGCCCATTTCAAATCTTGGAATATTATAGAGCTTGGAAATCTGAAGAATTGTACTACTGATTGAATATGGTAAGAGGGGATAAAATAGTAGGACTCTTTCTAAAATCTACTGTCATTTCTACAGCTTTGAGTGTATTCAACTCTAAGTTGTTTCAATGACTGATGTACATTCTATGTAACTGGAAGTATCAAAGACATCCATGTACTTCTAGTGGCACTACACTGGAGAGAATCTAAGAAGTGTGGGATATTGTCTACAAATCAATCCAATCGACTTTTGTTTATGTAATAGTCATTTGGCCATTCTGCTAATAATTTAATATCTAAAGGGCATCAGAACAGTAAATACTTGTCTTGTCCTAAAATTAGCATTAGAAATAGAAAAATGACTGCCAATGGCAAAAAGGGAAATGGTCTTAATGTCGTAGTTAAATGTTATAACATTTCATTATATAAAGTGGAATATCTTGCCATTTTTGATATTTAGGTCACAATCCAAGAACCATATCATCTGCTGAATATGCTTTTTCCAATAGCACACCACCCTTTTCAGCATGTCTCTGAGAATGTTGCAGAATGAAAGATTATTTGATAGATGTAGGTTCACTCTTTTATTTTGTTTTTCTGAGTATTAAGCATTCATAAAAGCCTTTAAGGGTTCATGGAACTGTTCTGAATTAGCTTTCTCTAATCTGATGTTCTCCAGATATGTTTGGATTACAGTCTTCAGTGTTCCCAGTCAGTATATTTATTGCTGAGAGTGTCAGTAATAATAAGAGGCCTGTTCAGTTTTCCTGTGATGTATTTATGGACAGAGAATATATATTGTGTGTTTTTCTTTAGCGTTATTCCTGTTTTGCAGGGTCCGCTAGAGAGAGAAGGAGATAGAGGAGAGGCCATTGATGTGACCGAGGAAGTACTTCAATCGATGCATCACACTGTCTGTCATTGAAGGTGCCTGTTTATCTATTCATGTTTGTACACTTTCAAACTGCTAGGTTGGCAGGAGCTGAGGTGAAACAGCAAGAGCTCACCCTACTGCATGGCGATGCTGGGTCTTGAACTCGGGCTGCTGACCTTCCAGCCAGCAAGCTAAGCTCTTAACTAGTGCCACTGCCATGCCCCAGAGAATATACATTGTAATAGAGAAAAAAGAGTGATATGTCAGTACTTGGCAAAAGAGTAGTAAAGATAATACAAATAGATCTTCTTATGAAAGACATCTGCTTTTTTTTGCTTTCATGAATTCTTTACAGAAATCCATAAAATATACCAATACATTATATATAATATACATTTACTAATACATTGCATGCAAGTCATGGGATTATAGCAGACAGTCTTACAAAGGGAATTTTGTCTCTTATACTGTATGAGCTGGAAAGGATTAAGAATATTGATATCTCCTATGCCATTTTTTGACCCTCTCAGCCCTTTATGGACAGCAGGTGAGATGCAATTATTCTTTCTGTGATCTTGAATATATGTTAGATACCTATATATGTATACCTATATCTTGAAGAACTTAGACTTAAAAGTCTGAAAGAAGAAAAATAGTAGACATTTTCCTTAGTTCTTAAGTTGAAATTCCCACAAGAGATTCCCCTACCTAAAATTTGTACGACAAACCAAAGATTATAAAGCAAGATTTCACATAATTTTATTTCTTGCATTAGAATTATGAGAAAAATATTGTCTGTTGTTTGTTGAGTTACCACATAATATACCGTCTATTGTTTGTTGAGCTACCGTGTAATTCTGCCTTGAAACTAATCAAGCAGAAATGAAAATGATGTATGCTTGGATGATACAGTTTTTGAAAGCAACTGAAAGGTATGATCTTATACACATTTACCAATATGAGTTTTACCTAGCTTATTGGAACTTAATTTGGAATAGGCCTAAATAGAATTGTATGAGGTAGTGATTGTAGCTGGAAATATTTTCACAGTTAAAGTACCAGCATACTTAAATATCCCCCAGTGAGGCACCACCTTGCTGTGGTTGGGGGGCTTGTTCATTCTGAAGGGCTCTGCCCCCATATGAAGACCATACTGGACAGGTCTCATCAGAGGAACCAGACAAAGAGTGTCTCCCACCTATAAAAATATGAGAAGTAAATTAC
>JANHZU010045280.1:0-11467 GCA_032468055.1 Acrochordus granulatus | reverse complement strand
AGGGCGCAGCCCGCCGGCCCGGGCAGCAGCGGGCGCGGAAAAGCTCAGCGCCGGAGCCGTGTCTGCCGCCCAGCCCGTCCGGGAGCGAACAGGGCACGCCGCGGGTCCGAAGCCGCACTCACCATGACCGGCGTGAGAGCCCCAGGCGGCGGGGTCCGGATCCGACGGCGCCGCCAGCTGCGGCCTTAGAGAGTCCTCCGCCCGGCCGCCCGCAGGTCGAAGATGGGCGGCGCTTGCGCTCCTCCCTTCCCGGCCGCTCGCCGCCCGCGCGCCTCCTCTGGATCCTCCGGGGGAGGAACGCTCGCTTTGCCTCGAGGCGGGGTCAAGGGCTGCCCGCCGCACGGAGCAGGGCAGAAAGTGGGACGGATGAGCGGGGAAGAGACATAGCCGGGCCGGGTCGGGTCGCCTCTTCCTGCAATTCTGCTCCGGAAAGAGGATCCAGCCTGCGGACGATCCGCAGTCGCCGCTGCCTCCCCGCTCCGGTAACAGGAGAAGTTTTCTCCTGCCGCCTCGACTCCTGGCCACCTGGCCACTTTTTCCTACTCGGCTAACAGGAGGTGGGAGTTCTTGGGGGGCAGCGGCAGCATCTTCCTTGGGGATGCCCCCCGCGCGCTCCCTCCCTCTATTCCAGAATAGGAATGTCGGGCCGACGAAGCTGCTGATCAGGGCCTTAGAAGCTATTCTAACTGGCATGGATGCCATGAAGTTAAAATACAATACTCTTCCTATAGAAAAATTCAGATTTTGGATGAGGTGCTTGTACTAATTATAGTTCAGGAATGCTTTCCAGTTGGAACTGAATTCTGTGTCATGTTTACTTTTCAGGTGCAAAGTCATTCTGGACACTTCAGCTTGGTTAGCCCTTTTTCTCAGGAGGAAGGAAATCGCCTTTCCAGTAAGAACACAAAATTCTTGCAGCAGAGAGCCGCGTTCAGCATCTTCCCCCTCTGAGCCCTTTCTGGGCTAGGAGCAACCTAGCAGGCTTTTGCGGAGGGCAGTGCTCAACTCTGCTTTGAGCCGACAACTGAAGTTGTACCACCCTATTTTATGAAAACTGCTTCAGCAACAGTGGTCAATAAGATTTTCTCTTGGAGGTAGAATTCTTTTCCCCAGGTAACTTTTATGAATATCAAGTGTGCTAAATGTCCCATCATACCTTGTATCAATACTTTACTTGTATTTCTCAGAATTTACTGGTGGACCCAGTAGCAAGAGATTGTCACACAAAGATTTGGTGAGTTCTGTGGTAATACGTGAAGATGTCTGCCTCAGTTGAGTCTTTCTGGTGTCCCAAGACCCTTGTCATTCTTGTTCCTGGTCCTTCAAGTTATATATTTTGGGGGATGGGGATGAGGATGGTGCCGGATAACTTAAAGGGCAGGCAGGCAGGATGGATGAGTAGATTTTTTTCCTTGATAGCTCTTCATGTGTCATCCTTTGTCAGTCATCTCTCTAATAATTCTACCTGCTCCTCCTCCCCAGCGGACATACACATGTGCCCCATACAGGGTTCTTTTTGCTGCAGGCAGATGTAAGTCAGCATCTCTCGTCTCCGCCCCTGTAGATCTTTGATAGAGGGGGAGGGGAAGAGACTGTCGAGGCATCTTGGGGGAATCTAATCCCCCCTCGGGGATAATTTTGAAATCACCAAAAATGGTTTACAGTGCAATGACCTTTTGTAGTAAAAGTTCCTCTCACTCAGGCTTTGAAAATAATTAAATGTTTATTTTCTCCAGCAGTTTACCAAGAATTGGCCTACACCTGAATCAGAACTGGCATGCATACTGAATTCCGATGAAGTCAGTGCACTGGGAAGGAGCTCCTCCTGGACTCAAGCTTTTTCAATCTGTAAACTGGGAACTGTGTTCCCCGAGTTTATATGACTCTCCTAGGTTAGGGAGAGTCTCAAAATTACCCTCAAAATCCTCCAAATAGCGGTGGTTTGCAAAGTCTCTGGAGTGACACTCCAAAGTAGCTGGGGTGAGTCATTCAGCTGGGAGGCAGGGCTGCAATCTTTTCTCAGTTGAAAAAGCAGCGATTTTAGATTTTTTTTTCAAAGGGACAATAAGGCATGCCCTTCATTTCATAAACACTTTATTGGTTATTATCTTTACTAAACTAAAATAGGCTCTTTTCAGTTACAGCTTGCAATTCTTTTTTGAAGTTCTGCACCATTTTTGAGACATTGTTGTGTCTCAAACTTGGTGAGTTTCTTACCAAGTTTCTCAACAAGGGAGAATCACAAATTCTTCACAAGTTCACCAGGGAGGCTGCAGTTAATGACCCACTTTGGTATTTAGAAGCGGACATTTATATCCCAACTTTACATCCCAACAACTGTCTGCCTACTCACATCTCCTATTGTCCATCTAATGAGCCTATTCAGGTTAGGTGAGAAATGAAACCACCCTGGAAGATGGAGTCCTCTAACCAATTTTTGGTTATATGGAGTCCTCTAACCAATTTTTTCTCAAACTGAAGAAGCTACTTGGATAAGCAGTGAAATATTTCAAACCAAGAAGAAAAAAAGTCCAGTTGCCGTACTCAACCTCCAACCAACTCTACCTGTATGATTAAGAATCTTCATCGACAAGAAGGAGGGCCAAAATAAAGAAATGTGGAAAACTTTCTTTTCTAATTTTGTTGTAGAAACATAAAGATTTAAAAAGCTAAAAAAAAGTTTTATTTTTTTCTATGCCACCCTTATTTCATCTTCGGAGTTTGTAAATTTGGACTGTTATGGGAGACTGAAATCTTACTATTTTAAGGGATTCTGATTGGCTAGGAGATACCAGCTGACTTACAAAAAAAAACTTTGTCAAAATAGATCTATTTATGACCACAAGAGGGAACTAAAGGATAGAAGAATATTAAACAACATTGAAGGTATCCAGGCCAAATAGAGTTGGTCAGAACTATTTTACAGAAATATTTAGACAAGTTACTTTGTTTTAAAAATCAAATAGGTCATGAAGATGTCACCGTGGAACAAAAAGAACAAATTGTTCAAGTAATTGGAAGAAAGATTAATAATCCAGGGATGCAACTGACCACTGAGGCTACTGCACAAGTATTTGACAACATAAAGGACTTTATTGTGATTTTGGAAAATAAATCTAACATAAATATTGGAATATAAATCTAACATAAATTATGAAGATGGTTTAATTATAAATCTCCCAGTGCAAGTAAATCTATAGTCTTCAAGAGAACAAGTTTGGGATTTATACTTTAAAACAGAAATTGATGCTGCTGCCAAAGTTATTGGAGAATCTTTTGAGAAAAAGATAATTTATATTTATTCAATAGGCATTCTGAAAAAAAAAAATTCTATAAGGACACACTGGAGAGTAATTTAAATTTAATCAGTTAACTGGAGTCAGGATGGATTTTTTACTGGTTTGACATATGTAATTAAATGAAAGTTCCAATGTATGCTTAAAAAGTGGATTTGAAAATGGAAAAAACAGGTGATTGCTAATGTTTGCAAAATAATACAGTGGAACCTTGGATTGTGAACATAATTTGTTCTGGAAGAATGCTCTTAATCCAAAACACTCTTAAACCAAAGCAAAGTTTCCCATAGAAAACAATGTAAAGTTGGATGATCCATTCCATGCCCCCAAACATATTCATAAAAAATCATTTTCAATGGTATTTTATTTGGAAATGATTGTCCCTAATATCTAAAACAAGTAACGATTAATGCACAATATAAAGTAAAAATAAAACAAATTAACCAGCACTTATGGATCTTTTCCGAGGCAGATTCTGGCCATCAGCTGCTGCTCGGCTGGTGCTGTCTGGGCAGCCCCTGTTGGATCAGGAGGGTCTGCTGCCACTGCTGCTTGAGGCAAAATGGCCTTTTCCCTTGGCAATGCCTTTCCGGGGGTCTTTCCTGGGTGGTTTGGAAATGTTTCTTATCATAACCTGCCTCTGTGCTATGAGAGGGGAGAAGAGATAGGCAGGAGGGAGATGGGCTGGATGCTTCTGTGCGAGGAGGGCTGTGTGTGTGTGTTAAAATGACAGGGAAGATGGAGGGTCAGTCTTCCTACACTTTGAAAAGAGTCCCAGCTGGCATGAGGGAGAAGAGAGGGAGGACGGGAGGGGGAGGGTTATTGCTTAGAAGGAAAATCTAGAATCTGAATCTTGGGAGTTCTTTGTCTTGAACAACTTTCATTTACACTTTTTACGCAGTGAGAGAGAAGAAACATCCGCTCCATTGTGAGATTTCCCACATAAGCTCATTGCACAGTGGTTGTCTTGAAAGTTTTCACTCATTAACCAAATTAAATTTTGTTAAAAAATTTGCTCATCTTGCAGAAACCTCATGAACTGAGGTGCTCTCAATCCAAGGTTCTACTGTACTCCCAACTCTGTAAGAATTTGCCACAGTTTGTTGTGATCCACACAATCAAAAACTTTAACACTGTCAATGAAGCAAAAGTAGATTTTTTTTGGAACTCCCTTGCTTTCTCCATGATCCAGTAAATGTTTGCAATATGATCTCTAGTTCCTCTACTTATTCAAATCCCAGCTTGTACTTCTGTAATTCTCAGTTCACATACTGCTGAACCCTAGCTTCTGGTATTTTGAGCATAACCTTGGTAGCATGAGCACAATTGTATGGTAGCTTGAACATTCTTTGGCATTGCCCTTCTTTGGGATAGGAATGTAAACTGACTTTTCCAGTCCTGTGGCCACTGCTGAGTTTTCCAAATTTGATGGAATATGGCAGCCCGGGTTCAAGACCCAGCATTGCCATGGGCTCCTGCTGTTCCACTTCAGTTCCTGCCCACCCAGCAGTTTGAAAGCATGCAAATGTGAATAATGAATGGGTACTCTTTCCATGGGAAGCTGGTCAGCAGCGAGGGGAGTGGAAAGTCAGCATGGACCTGCCAGAGCTCAAGGGCAGAGCAAGAACCGCAGAGTAAACCCCCAGATATGAACACCTCCAGTCAGCTTGGGAGGACAGGTCTTAATGATAAAAATCTTTAAAAAAATGTTGATTGTGAGCCACCAAGAGCAAGCCGAACTCTTAACCACTTGCGCCACCGTGCCCCCTTCTATTAGGAGATTGGCGGCATATAAATATGATAAATAAATAAAATAATAAATAAATACTGTCACATCTACTAGCTTTGTTGTTAGTCATGCTTCCGAGGCACACTTGACTTCACATTCCAGGATGTCCAACTCTAGGTCAGCGACCACACTATTTTGGTTCTCAGAGATATTATATAATCTTATATAATATCTTATATAATAATCTTATATTAGATTTTCTGTGTATTCTGGCCACCTTTTCTTAACCTCTTCCTTCTGCTTCTGTTAGGTTCCCTACCATTTTTGTCCTTTATCATGCCCATTTTTGCACATAAAAATTGATATCTCCAATTTTTTGAAGAGATCTCTAGTCTTCCCCAGTCTATTGGGAAATAAAGTTTTCTTTATTTCTTTGCATTGTTCATTTAAGAAGGCTTTCATATATCTCCTTGCTATTCTCTGGAAATCTGCATTCAGTCGGTATTTTTCCATTTTTTTCCATGCTTTTTATTATCTTTCTTTCCTCAGCTATTTATAAAGACAACCAATTAGCTTTCTTGCATTTATGTTTCTTTGGGATGGTTTTAGTAACTACCTCCTGTACAATATTACACACCTCCATGTATAGTTTTCCTTACTTTATTCAATTTAATCCTGAATTTTACAATAAGTAGTTCATGATCTGAGCCTCAGTCAGCTTCAGGTCTTGTTTTTACTGACTGTATAGAGCTTCTACTTTTTTGGCTGCAAATAATTTAATGAATATGATTTTGGTATTGACCAGTTGGTGATGTCCATGTGTAGATTGTGGAAAAGAAAGATTGTTATGACCAGCTAGAATAAAAGAATGTTCTTAACAAAAACCTGTTACCCTTTGCCCTGCTTCATTTTGTACTCCAAGGCCAAACATGCATGTTATTCCACTTATCTTTGACTTCCTACTTTAGCATTCCAATCTCCTATGATCAAAAGGACATCAGTTCTAGAAGGTGTTGTAGGCCTTCGTGGAACTGGTCAACTTTCTCTGGCATCAGTGGTTGGGTCATAGACTTGGATGACTGTGATGTTGAATGGTCTGCCTTGGATTCAAGCATAGGTCATTCTGTTGTTTTTGAGATTGTACTTCAGTACTGCTTTTCCCACTCTTTTATTGACTATGAGTGCTAATCTATTTCTTCTAAGAATCTAAGGGATTCTTGTCCCCAGGAGTAGATATAGTGGCCATCTCAATTAAATGTGCATATTCCCTTCCATTTTAGTTCACTGATAACTAAGATGTCATATCTAAGATGTTAATATCCAATATTGCCATCTCTGTTTGACCACATCCAGTTCACTTTATTTATTTATTAAATTTATATGCCGCTGAAATCCGAAGACTCTCGGTAGCTAACAACAGTAAAAAAAACCAATATATTAAAAACAATTAAAATAGAAATAAAAAAAACATTAAAACAAAGTAAAAGACCTGGTAAACTAGCGAGGTAGGCAAAAGATGTAGAATATAAAAAGCGGGGGGGTGAGGATGGCTAGGGATCGATTAGCCACCTCCATGCTAATAATGAGCCCCCCTGGAGCCCCAGGCCATCTCACAAAGCCAGGTCTTAAGGCCCTTCCGGAAGGCCATTGGGGACGGGGCATCCCTCAGTTTGAGGGGCAAGATGTTCCATAGAGCAGGAGCCACGGCAGAGAAGGCTCTTCTCCTAGACCCCACCAGCCAAAATTCCTTGACCGGCAGGAACTGGAGAAGGACTCCTCTGCTGCTTCTGGTGGGTCGGGAACTCCCCATCGGGGTGACACGGTTCCTCAGATAGCCTGGTCCTATGTCATGGAGGGCTTTAAAGGTCAATGTTAACACCTTGAATTGTACCCAGAAGTAAACTGGTAACCAGTGCAGTTCACAGAACAAAGGTGTTATGTGAGCCGATCTCCTGGTCCCTAAAATCATTGAATGATACTTTGATTTACCTATAGAACTTATATTTCAGGTTACTATACAATATTGTTTTTTGCAGCACTGGACTTTACTTTTACCTCCAGATACATCCACAGCTGAGCATCCTTTCAGCTTTGGCCCAGCCATTTCATTCTTTCTGGAGCTACTTGTAATTGCCCTCCATTCTTCCCATGTAGCATATTGGACACCTTCCAACCTAAGGTCCTCATTTTCCGTCATCATATCTTTTAGCCTTCTGTTATTGGCCATGGGGTTTTCTTGGCAAGGGTACTGGAGTAAGTTGCCATTTCCTTCTTCAGCAGAGTCCTGTAGGTCATTTTTCATCAGATGTCTAGGAACTCGAACATTTAGCATAGTCCTTGTTGACTCAGGCAACAACCGACCTGGTATGGCTTTCTGTAAATTAAATCTCACCATATTTTTATGGGACTTGGGTCACTAACTTGAATTTTAAAAATATTTTGTCTATTTACTATTCAGTGCCAAAAACCAGGATTGATTGCCATATTACATGTGCTGTATACACATACAGTAGGAAGGCTACTGAAAAATCATAGGAATTTCTGACTCTGGGATGAGAAAAGGTTTATTATAAATGAATGTTTAATGCTTATTTGGTCTTAATTCCAGCCCTTTCCCATTTTGTTTATATTTGGAACTTTTTTTTTATATTGAACATACATGTAATCTAAGATATTAAATGATAGCAACTATGTGCATATTAAAAATAATTCAAACATGAAAGAAGTTTTCAAATTCACTTCTCTGAAGTACTGTTTGTTTGATAACAAGCTTGATCTTTCAAAACCAATGAATATATTACTCTTTTTTGACAGGTTATTAAACTCCCATGCAAGTTGAAGTGAATATACTCTTCTATAAAATCTATCATTAGTTACTAATTGCTTCCTCAGAAGGTTTTTGTAAAATGAAAGGTGTAATTTAGAAAAGAGATTTAGCAAGCAGCAGATAAATCAGAAAAACTTTCTTTCGGATGAAAAAATGGATGGTGGTGCAATCATTGTGACATTCTAGTTTAGCAAACATATTTAACAAGTGGGAAAATATAAAATTAATTTCAAAACTCTTTTATAAAGACTGATGTTATAGTTTCAAAATAACAGATTTAATAGAACAAAACAATTTGCTTCTATTTCAAATGCAGATTATTTTATTTATTAAATGTGTTTATTACAATAATATAGTAATAAACACATGGCACTTATTCCATTTACTACAATGAAAAATACTTATGGCAAGCAGCTTTCAGATTATATTAGTGTAGTTTAGAAATTAGGCAAACTCCTTCCTCAAATTGTGATGAAATATGCACTTGCAAGAACTTGGAGGTGAGTTTTGGCAATACAGAACTTTTCTGAAAAGAGAATCAGATTTTCTGAAAAGAGAACCACAGAACAAGACTGTGTGGCCAGTTCTGGGTCAGGGACAGGAATAGGATATCCAAACTCTAGATAACCAAACTCTAAAATCGCTCAGTATATATCTAATAAATAAGAAAGTCATAGCTTTAGTTTATCAAGATTCTATTCATTAGGTATAAACAAATAAAGGATTGAACTTGATTGGATTTCACTGTATTGTCTCTGGGCTTGGGTTTGACACTAATATATAAAGTAGCATACAGGCAGTCTTTGACTTACAATAATAATAGGGACCAGAAAATTAATTAAGAAGTGTAATCATTAAGTGAAGCATTATGTGAACATATCTGATTTTATTACTTTTTGTTATGGTTGTTAAGTGAATCACAAGTTTTGATTCACACAAGGCTTACAGTTTTCCTTGGTCATTAAGTGAAATATTTGCTGCAGTGCTAAGGACAGAAAGGAGTGTATCTATATTTTCCTCCAAAGACTAGGTATATATTGATTTATTTTTAAAGACTCCAATGCCTCTCTTATATATTACTCAATGAAATATTAATCTAAACATGTTGTTTCAGCTGATCTGAAATATTATGAGCAAACCAATGTAACTATGATTTTCAGTACTGTATAAAAATTATAAAAAATAAAGGTTTCCCTGCTTGTTATGTCTGACTCTAAGGGATGGTGATCATGTCTGCTTCATAGCCAAAATGCCAAAAGAAGCTTAGGGTAGGGTATATATTAATCCTAACCATAACCCCTAATTCCTAAACCCTAAATCCTAACCCTAACCTTAAAAAATTTATATAACATATATATATATATATAAATTATATATATGTTAAAATATGGAAAATTATTTAAAAAGTCATTGTAAATAGTACTATAATTTATAAAGCCAATAAATTAGCTTCTTCTAATAAATGCCCCTCAGCTACATTGGTCCTAGAATTTCAATACAATACAGTAGTGTAGTAAGATCCATATTGGCTGGAAATTCTAGGACTTAAAAATTTTTCTGAGAAGATGGAGAAGGCTCAGCTGAACAGCTGAGAAAAAAAATCAGCCAATTCTTTCACAAGAATTAACATTTTGGGCCAAACTCCTACATTTTCTCCTCCTTTTAAATCATCTTCTCATTCGCCCACAACCTCTATCCTTCCTTTTTTTTTTGCAGTTCTATTACATGTTTGTTTGAAAGCTCTCCTTCACTGTAGGCTATCAAATATACTCAGCATCAACCTCTAAATCAAGGGATTTCATGAGTATCAAAATATTCTGATGATAAATGTTTATCATGGTCAAATTATTCAAATTTACCAGAAAAAAAAATTTAAACTGTTTTTCTAAACTCTTTCATGCATTTCATAAGGACATCTTGCCATGCTGCTGCAATAATTTTAATGCAGTGGAAGCTACTGTAGCCTTGCCTAAAGTTGCACAATGTTACTGTCTCATTCTCCATTGCAGCTATGGCTCTGGCAAACATTCCACATAAATAATAGACCTTGAATGTTGTTGCTGGATAGTGTTTTTGAGTACATAAATTATTTTTATTCCTGAGTGGCCAAGATGTGGGGGATGTCCAGGCATGTTGTCAAGGAGCAGGAGAATCTTAAAAGGAATTCTGTTTTCCAGCAATGTTGCTTTACCTGGGGTATGAAAAAGACTCATATCTAATCCTCAAAAAGGACTTTCAAGCCTTCTGACTGGATTGGTAATCAACAGGTGAATGTGCTTGGTTACGTTTTTTAGCTCAGAAATGGCTTCAGCTTGTATCTGGAGATACTTCTATTAGGAGCAAAGTTATTCTGCCTTTGAATGCTTTATATCCAAGCATTGTTTTGGCCTGGAAATAGCCAAGGTTCATCCATACTGAATATCCATTGAGACAAATAGTTCCTTTCTGTTACGATTTCATCAAATTTATCCTGGAAAAGTTGGACAGATTCACCAGTGCTTGAAACTTCATCTGATATGTATGTTGTATAATAACATCTTCACTGCAACTGCATAAACAGCCACAGATGGCAGTGAATGTTTCAATGCACTCCTCACCTGCTCTTTCCTTCAGCACTGTGAAAATGCTTTCATGCCTTGTTCTGAATGAGAAGAGAACTAGTTGGAATCCTCTTTTGTATTTGATCTTAAATCTAAAGTATAACCAGTTTTTTTATTATATGCATGAGCCCTATTTTATACCTTGTTATAACTGCATCCATGCTTCTTCAGTTGCCTTTCTGATCTTTTCCTTATCCTTCAGATGTGTGGAGATGGTGAAATAGGCCAGCACCTTTTCTTGTACTATAATATTCACCTTCTTCCTCTTGTCATGCACTTTGATGATTTTCATTTTCAAATCAAGATCTACGGTTTTCTTTTACTTCTTGCTTCTTTAACTGAAGTGGAGCTCTTTCTCTTTCCCTTTGAAGATATCACTGCCAAAACAAGAAATTGTTACAAATTACAGTATTTATGGATATAGAGACAAAGATGGATAAGGAAAAAAATAGTTGTGTAATTGGTTCAGAACTATTTATCTTCAGTTTTAGAGTGGAGGGAGGAAATATGGCAGTGCAAGAATGTTTTCCCTTGCCTGCTAAAACTTTTTTCCTTGGTCAATGCATATGAATAAACTCTACTAGCAGCAACATATTTTAATTCATTTATTTACTATAAATGAAGTATTATTAAGTACCTTTTTGTTTGTTGCATCTTTGTTCTTAACTGGCTCCCTGTCCCTTAATTACTTTTTCCCTTTAGTGTATAGAATATACAAGACTGAATCTGATTCTTGACAATTGGAGAGAATGAACTTGAAAGCAATGTTCTATATCTAATCCAATTGTGAGGAAAAGTCATTGTTCACAGGAAGGGATAAAAACTAATAAAAATAGTTTGCAAATTTGAAGATCAGAAGTTTAGAGAAAAGATAGACAATACATATTGTTTTACCAGCATTTAATCCTCAAGTTGGGGATAACTGTGCCATTGGTACGACACAGTCAGTTTCTTTCTCAGAATTCATTGCTACAATAAAGACACAGTGAGATGAGATGGGAGAGAGGAAGGGAGG
>JANHZU010045182.1:0-11471 GCA_032468055.1 Acrochordus granulatus | reverse complement strand
GCTTCCCCATGGAAACGTGTCACTCGTTGTCCCGCCTTGCTCCAAGCCGTCGTCGTACGGAAAGCGGCGGGGATCAAAAGAGCGCCCCGGACGCCGCGCAACCGTAGGGTGGCTGGGCTGAGTTATGGGGAGTTTGGGCAACTTTTAAATCTGGAAATTCTGTATCTTCTTTCAGGAGGGCCGCCGTCTTTCCGGCGGGGGGCGGGAAATGGGGATTCTCATGTTGGGAGAAAGCAGCAAAGCGCTTCTGTGGTTTTGTCTCCAGGCGTTGGGTTTCCCACCATTCCCCCACCACGCTGCTTGGGTAACCCTGCACGAATGGGAAAGAGCAAAGTTCGCACTCTTAACTGATCAAGAAGTGGAGTCACGAAAGGGAAGAATCGAAATAACCCCTAAATTTCATTGCACAAGTAATCCTCGACTTACGACCACAACTGGGACCAGAGTTTCTATTGTTAAGCAAGGTGGCTGTTCAGTGGGTTGTGCCCAATGTTATGACTTTTTTTTGCCATGGTTGTTAAGCAAATCACCATGGTTATTAACTGAACCATGGTTTGCCAGGATGGTTTAGCAAATCTGGCTTCCCCCATTGACTTCGCTTGCCAGAAGCCAACTGGGAAGGTCATAAATGGAATGCTGCAGCCATGCCGGTGGCCAAGTGCCTGCATTTTGATCATGTGACCATGGGGACGTTGCAGCGGTTTTAAGTGTGAGTACTGTTGTAAGTCTCTCTTTTCAGTGCTGTTGTATGTTTAGATGTTCAAATGGTTGTAAGTCCAGGACTACCTGTCTGTATAGAGACTGTTTAGGGATAATGCAGAAATAAAATTATTCTCAGCAATAATCTTTGTTTTTGAATTCCATACAAATGTATGTATAATTTATTTATAAATTATATCCGCTCTGTGTACTGGACTATACATTTGGTACCTGTACATAATGGAAGTACTACCTGAAAGCACAACAAAGTACTTTAAGAGTTTCTGCATAGCTCTCTTTCGAGAATGATGACACTTAATTTTCCCACCCCACAACAGGATGGAAAACCCCTCAAGGTGCAAGACGTCGACAGCAGGACGAAAGCAAAACGGTGAGACTTGTCTTTTTTACTTACTGATTGATTGACTGATTCAATTTCTACACTGCCCATGTCACCCAAGTGACTCTGGGTAGTTTACAACAACGTAATAAAAATATAAATACGTGACAAAAACGCAGATAAAACAGAATTAAGAACAAGGTGCATATTTGCATCTAACAAGGAAAAATCAAAGTTCAAAAATTCGGAAGACTAAAAAAGCTAACTCGGCAGAGGGAGCACCCTCAAGCCGCCAGCCATCCCCAGAGTTGCATCACAGCCTTGGATCCTCATGCTAACTGGCAGATTAGTCTAACCTTAGCCCTTTTCTGGAAAGCCAGAAAATGACAAATCAGAAGCAAGATCCTGACATTCGTGTTCGTTTTTCCTTGGAGGAGATGGAGAGAAGGCCAGCGTTAAGCAGGCTGGTGGGAAGCTGGAGCCAGCCGGCAATGGTGAGAAGACGACCCGTCCTTTCCTGCCAGTTCGGTGGCTCGTCTGGTCTAGCCTGACCAAGCAGGCTTGGGTTGGGTCCCAAAACAAGGGTCCTCGCCCGTAAGATCTTGATCCACACCAGCGTGAAGGTAGAATATCAGCCAACAGTAGCATCTCTGGCTAAGCTCGAATGGATCAAGCCACGTAGTATTTCCAGTTGCTGGGATTCTTTGAAAGGTGAATAGGTTAAGTGGAGATTTCCTGGAGGTGCCCAACACTTCATAGGCAGCGAAGCAAATATTCAGGTTTCTTCGGAGGGCTGATCGACACAATCAGATCTCTCTGCCATCAAGACCTATTTGGGCTAAATGCACCCGGCTACGTTCCTCATGTGCGGTTGTGATTACGCCACAGCTCACCTAAACGAAGCTGCCGTGGCTTTATTCTGGTTCCAGAACTGTTGACTTTAATGCAGTTTCAACCGGGGACAAATCTTCCCCAATCTGGAGGTGTATTCATATATCAATTCCCACTTGGCACGGCTACTATTTGGAGCATGAAAATTACTTTATCCTCACAAAAGAATAGAGCGTGATTAATTTTTTGTTTGAGAAATGACACGACCTCATTGAAATCAGACCTAAACCATCATTTAAAGGTCACAGTTTCCCCTGCCACTCTAGGGGGCGGTGCTCATCTCCGTTTCACAGCTGAAGAGCCAGCATTGTCCGAAGATGCTTCTGTGGTCATGTGGCCGCCGGCATGGCTATACGCCGAGGCGCATGGATCGCTGTTACCTTCCCATCTAAATTAGGCGGTACCTCTTTATCTCCTTGTGTGTTTTTGAACTGCTAGGTTGGCAGCAGCTGGGGTGAATAACGGGAGCTCACCCCGTGGTAGAGGCGCGTGGGTCTCTGCCAACCTTCTGGCCACCACGCTCCCTAAGCCACCATTTAGATACTTTCAAACGAGCAGGGAACCTTTGGGGCACACTGCCTCCGAGTGGCCACCTCTCCAAATCAACATCAGCTCTCCGTAGCTTAAAACAGGGATATGCATGCATTGACTCCAGGATTTGAACTGGGGCCCGAACTGATGCTTCCCTTGCTTCAGTTCAAGCAAGCTGCACTGGCACAACAAATACAGTCACACATTTGATAGCTGAATGTTAAGCTTAGTGTTTACGCAAGCCAGCCTTTATGCTTACATGCAATTAAGAAAGTTGGTTGTTTGTTAAATGTAAGTAAAAATTAGTGTTAACTAATTCACTAAAGAATCAGAGATTGCCTACTTGCACCAGAGCCTGACATGGAGATTTGTTTTATTAACTAACTGACTAGCTCTGAAAGGTTAAATAAATGTATTTTTACAATAGAAGGGGATGACATTTGCAGAAATGCTCCAGAATTTGAGTGATAGAAGACTTTCCAGTTTCAGGGGGACAGGAGCAGGATTTTCGGAGCTACTGCAAGCGTTTTTATGGACTGAACTACCTTTTCTTTTACTTCTCTCACCTAGCTGATTTGTATAAACCCCCGTACTCGAGGAAATTCTCAAGGTTGCCTTCCGAGGTTCATCCGGCTTGGCAAGCTACCCCCAATCCCCTCAAAGCTACATATCCACCTATTAGGCTGGGGTTAGGCGATGTTTTGGGGACAGTGGCTCATTTTGAATGGGAGAGCACGTTGTGGGCACTTGCAGCTCGGCTGCTCCAGACGATGGTGGCAGTCAGTCACCTTTTTATGAGATGCAAAATTGCTGAGTCTTCCTGCCACCTTCTTCAGGCTTCTGTCGGTTTCTCTGAAGTCTCCGCCAGGTCTCCTCCCTCCCAGGAGTGATTAAAGTGAGTCTGAACTGTGATTAAAATATTTCTTGTCGAGCACTGGCCTTCAGAACTCACCGTCTTAATTTCCCTAGCACGTGTCTGAAATGCAGTCTGTTACGTGAATGTGGCAGGAGCCAGGCGGCCACTGAGGGGTTTTTTTGGTTCATTCAATGGCTGCGATCAGCGGATATCTGTACCTCCAGGTGCAGTGCTCTTTATCAGCACCATGTTTCTTTGAGGCAAAGTTTGCACAGCGGGAAGGAGCACATAAAAGCTGGAAAATGCGGCGTGATCCATTAGCTGTCATAGCGGGAGAAAAGTATGCATAGGTAGTCCTTCACTTACAACCGTTTGTTTAGCGACTGTTCAAAATTACTAGTGCTGAAAGAGTCTTACGACCAGTCCTTGCACTTAGGACTATTGCAACGTCCCTGCGGTCCTGTGATTGTGATCCAGGCATTTGGCAACCGGGCCTGATCTCCAACCATTGCAGTGTCCCCTGGTCACGCGATTGCCATTTCCAACAAGCACTGTCAATGGGGAAGCTGGCAGAGAAGGTCGCAAGTCGAGATCACGTGTCTCACTTAACGACTGTGATTTACTAACTGCAGCAAAACAGGTTGTAAAATCAAGTGCAGTCATGGGATGCCTCATTTAATGACCAAACTGCTCAATTACAATTTTTCTGGTCCCAGTTACGGTTGTGTATTTGCCCTACACTGAACAGAATGGGAAACTAGCAAGAGGTTTTACTTGCATTAGAGGCTCACCTGGGATTTTGCACAGTTAACTCTGTTTGTGTTCCTGTGTCTCATTTGCAAGCCCAATAAATGGATTGCAAAGTGTTTTTGGAATTGGGGCATGCATATAATTCCATCTAAACTCTTAAGATAATTCTCCTGACCACATTTGAGAATAATTTATCACTCCCCTTGTCCAATCACTCAGTTTACCCCATTATAATTGTTAAGAATTGTGCATTGGGTAATAATTTTAACTAGGAGCGATGACTGTCCATTCCCAGATAAAAGCCAGTAAACAAGTTTACTTAAGAACATTCACTCTATTCAACAAACACCTTATCAGCATCGGAAAATAAATATTAAAATACTGCTCTGGAGAAAAGCTAAATCATTTTTTAACAAACCTTTTATGATTTCATAAGTCAGTCTAATAAATAGAAAACAACCCAATTACATTCTTTCTTATGACAGTATGTTGAACAATTTTAATACAATTTGTAATCTCACGTCTGATATAAAACTGATTATAAATCTTTTCTTTTTTAGATTATAGTGTGTTTTGGCAAAGTTGGCTTGTAATTACAGGATTAGCAGTTTACTACCTCCGTAGCTCACCATCTTGAGAAAAGCTGCTGTACTAAATTTTGATAAATTTCCCCACTAACCTGTAGAAATAGAACCATAATTTAGCATTACTTCTTCTACGAAGGTTTTGTAGATTTTTTTAGAAAGTCATCTGCCTTTAGAGATCTCTTACTTTAGTGAAAGCATGAAATAGAACTGCTACGTTTTCCCTTTCAGTCGTGTCCGACTCTTAGGGGTGATGCTCATTTGGGACATTTTGATGTCCCAAAATGCTTCCATAGTCACACGGCCCGCATGACTACAGGCCAAGGCACACGGGCTGCTGTTGCCTTTCCCATCAAAGGTGGGACCTATTCATCTGCTTGCATTTTACATACTTTTGGGCTGCTAGGTTGGCAGGAGCTGGGGCGAATGATGAGAGCTCACTCCATTACGCGGCGCCTGGGTTGGCCTTCTGGCCAACAAGCCCAGCTATCTTAACTGCTCGGCCACCGTGTCCCTGCGCCCCAAAATCGATGCCCCCAAAATAAGCACTAAAGTTCAGAAGCTCAGCGATATCAGCAACACCAAAGTGCAAGACTGGAAGTCCAGGCAGCGAGTTGATCACTGCCAAGCAAAACCAAAATGCGCTTGATCCATCACCACTCACAAGATGTCAAGCTAGAAACATTTGCAGCCACCAGTCTCGTCACTCGGGAACTTTTAAACTTGTTTCGAGTTTCAGAACTCTTACCATACGCGTGTCTTCCAATCTGGCCTACTAACCTCGGACTGGACTTGCCATGCTGTGTTTGCTTCTTCCTTTGTAGCGGAATGACGCGCATGCTGGTCTGTCTGTCTCTGACTATTTCTTCATTCCTTGGGCAGAACTGGAGGAAAATCAAATGGCGCGAGCAACATTTTACATCCAACGTGAGGATATTCTTTATTTGGGGAGAAAACCCAGTTTTCTTGCTTCAGTGCTTGAAAAGGCAAATCCTGTAGACTAGTGTTTCTCAACCTTGGTCCGCTGCTCTGGGAGTTGACGTCCACACATCTTAAAGTGACCAAAGTTGAGTAACCCTGCCATGGACCTTTAGCCTCACAGCGCCTACATCAGATCATGATTCAAGACCTTATGAAAGGGAAGCTTGCCCTGACAGATCAAATCATCAGAAAGTCCAGCACGGGAGCTTAGGCTAAGATTTTCACTATCTGAAGCTTTCAGAGGTAGCTTGCTTGAGCTCAGAGCACAAAAATGTTAAACTGGTGTTTTTCTTTCCCTTTCCTTTGGAATTAGATCAATGGATCCCCTCAGGCGCTGTGTGAAGAGAGACCCTGAGGGGTGCTGGCTAATCTGATGGCCCCCACCACAAAACAGGTTGCAGGTGAAAAGAACCAGAGGCCCACGTTAAAAATAACGACAAGATCAAAACAACGTCTTTGCTCCTAAGCAGCAACATCCATCTTCAAATACATCCAACATGTGTGATAGATACAGAAAAAGTTTGGAAGAGTTTTTTAATGTCTTTTTCTGTGAAGTCCAGCAGGCCCACCTCCTCACCTTTTCGTTCCGAGTCATGGGATAGTGCTTAAACAAAGCGAGGGGAGCAAGTATGAACATGGAAGTTGCCAGACTGCCATTCAGCGTTGCTCCCAGCAAGTCCAGGGAAGACGCTGACCTCCTTCAGAGCTTGCAGGTGGCCTGCGCGACTTTTGAGCTGCTCTTCCGGTTCAGCGTCTTGCAGATGAAGGTGCCTGCTTCGAGCAGCTTCGACAGATCCACTCCCTTCAGACGAAAAGGGGGGGGACAAAGATGATAGCTGTTTATTTGGCATCCACATTGTTTGGTTTGGGTGGCCTAGATCTGTCTGCAACGACACCTCAAGGACTCAAATGCAGATCTTCATCTCGGCTAAACGGCAGACGCGGGTCACAAGCCTTCCGCGCGTCAAGCAACACTTCTAGTTAAAACTTGCTGGGGAACACACGAGCTCACGCTTCAGTCGGGAGACGTCTGTTTGTTTGATTCCCCACCGTCCAGTCTTTTAAGCAAACGCTACATTCTAAACTCTCGAGAATATTCAGGTTCCGGTCTTATCTTACCGAATGAAAAATAATCAAAAGTCAAACAAGGGGAACGATAAATTAAGATTGTCCTTTAAAAAGGAGCCATAAATTTGTTTATTCGATGTGGGAGCAGACAAGTATTTTTCTTCTTTTCTCAGAAGTAATTTATGCTCGTCCCATGCAAGCAAACAAAATGAACAGAGACAGCCACTGGCTAGGTTCACTTACATTTAAATTTAGCGGTAAACCTAGCAGCGACATTCACCCATCTTTGATGTGCTCAGTATCAACTTTAGCCAGGGCTTTTTTTGTTGTTCTGCGTCTTGCGTGAATCAAGAGCAAGTGATGCTTTGCACAGCGGGGGCGTCATTGGATTAAGGGCCACCAGCTACCCACCTGATTGTCACATTTTCGGGGTTTCAGGAAGATCCAATGAAATTCTGCTGGACAGTTTTAGTTTGATCGACTGCTGATGCCCACCTCTGATTACCAGCTAAGGAGAGAGAACTAAAGCAGCTTGTCACTTACCGTGTGGATGCCAAGACCGTGCAGCATGTACACCATGTCTTCCGTTGCCACATTTCCGGATGCACCCTGAGCGTAAGGACAGCCTCCGAGGCCAGCAACCGAGGAATCGACCACATTCACGCCCATCTGCAAGCGGAAACGGAACCCTTTTAAGAACCGTAGTAATCTCTCCTGGGAAATTACAGCTTAGGAACTGAACAAGCCTTTGAAGGCTTCTCTTTTCTTTTTTTCTACCAGGACAGGTAGTCCTCAACTTGCAGCTGCTTGAAGTTTTGATGGACCTCCCTGGGGGTATTTATGACCCACATTTGAAGTTCTGATGGTTGGGGCCCCGCCACTTAGGCGACAACACTTTGGGTTCTCAGCAACCAGGCTACATTTACATTTACCATGGTCACGTGGCCACATTTTATGACAGAAACCTGGCATTTACTTCCGATTTTCAGCAGAACATGCCCCTAGCGAATTATGGGCTCACTTAATGACCTTGGATTCATTTAACAATCACGGTGATTTGCTCAACGACAGCTGCTAAAAAGGCGGTAAAATCATGATTTATGGGGCAGGTTGCATGACAGCCATAACTCGAGGACTGCCTGTATTCTCACTCTTAGGGCCTGCCTAACACTCAGATTTGACTTAGAGAAGGTAGGTGGGAAAGAGTTATTCCCGTGAGAGTTTTTGTTCGTGGATTCTTCTTCAGAGATGGACCCAAACGCCTTTTCCTAGCAGAGTAAGGGAGCAGCCTGCCTTCCCGGCCAGGCCGCTCACCGGAACGGAGGCAGCTTCAGACCTGGGTGGGAGCTCACCTGAAGCGCTACTAGCGCATTGGCAAGAGCCTGTCCGTAAGTGTCATGGCAGTGAACAGCAAGCGCTTCAACGGGCACCTCCTTCATCACTGCAGAGAGCATCTCCCTCATGTTGCCTGGGGTCCCGACGCCAATGGTATCTCCAAGGGAAATCTCATAGCATCCCATTGCGTACATTTTCTTTGATACCTGTCACAAAGAACCATTTTTTTAAACTCTAGTTCCTGGTTATCTTTTTTTTCCTTCCGAAAATAAATTCAGTGGACAATTACAATAATTGACCAGCATGGATTCCCCTTTCGGATGTTCTTTCCCTGAACAAGGTGATGGAATTTCTCGCATCATCTCTTTCCGTGCAGCTGAGAAATGCTCTGCTTTGGGTACTCCTCCATCCAGGGAGCAGTACGATCTTGCTGTAGCTGCAAACAGCAGGTAAGGACTACAACTTCCGTGCCAAGCCTCTGCGGTGAGGCGGAGAACGCAGCAGCCTGTGCAACGTGGCTTGCTGAACCCATGGCAAAAGTAAGTGATAAGTCATGAATATTCTACAGGATGAAAAATGCTGTAGCAGCTCCGCTCTCGCAACCAAGCTTTCCACTGTTATCCAGACCAGAATGCAGAAATCAGCATTTACTTGCTCACTTCCTCAACACGTGAAACCATCCTGTCCTTAACCCATGTCAGATTCCTCCGTGATCCACACCTTACAGCAAACCACTTTTGTTAGTTCATAAACATTACTTCAGTATCAGAGCAATGGACAACATGGGCATCAACCCTTAAAATCAGATGTATACATTGCAGGTAATTCTCACTGAATGACTGGTCACTTAGCAATGGTTCAAAGTTACGACAGATCTCTCAAAAGCTACTTGCAGCCCCCTTTAAGGCCAGCTGCAGTATTCTGCGGTCCTGTGGCTGTGACCTACTATGCTTTTGGCCAGTTTCCAGCAAAAGATGCTGACAGAACTACACTGATTCACTTAACGACTGCAGGGTTTGCTTAATGACCACCTCAACCAAAAATCACCCTGGATCTGGTCACAGAATTTCAGTTTGCATCATTCAGGTCTAATGTGCCTTTCCTCACTGCAGGCAGCAGCTGGTCACGAGGGTGGATATTTATGAGTCCACTCAACCGTTTCATTCCGAGTTGGATAGTTTGTCCTCCCCATCTAGCTCAATATTATTTATTGTGAGTTAAATTGCTCCCCAAGGGCCTGGCTGGGTGCCTGCAAACAAGGAGCCCTTTCAGAGAAGGAATGCTAGACGAACCTTCCCTGTACAGGTCCTCGGGCTGCGCTCGCTGCCTCCCCTGCCCTTGCAATGAAGCCGGGTCGAATCAGACTCAGTCAGCAGGCCAATATGTGCGTGGTGAGATGTAGCAAGGGCCTTTCTTATTTTTTGAAACATGTAGGGTTTTTTTTTTTGCAAAAAAGGACTCTTCTCTTCCGACCAGGCTTATGACATGAACTCACCTCTGCCACCCTAGCAGGAGCAACCTTTCCTTCGTAAGGGCAGCCAAGAACACAGGAGACGTAGCTGATGGAGAAGGAAAGAAAATGCCGCTTTTTCACCTGTCGTGACGGAGACCGTTGAACGACAATGAGCGGCCCCGCGTCTCCTCCGGCTTCATTCAAGAGCCATCATCCACAACACAGCGTCTTTTGGTGGGGGACACTTATAATGCAACCTCTTCCCACAATCAGCGTTAGGTAGGAAAGTTACCAGGCTATGCCTGAGCCACATAGGGAGCGGCTTTTAAAAAAATCCAGAGAGGATTTTTGATTTTTTATTATCACGAGGGCCACTTGCCGAACAGAACTTCCAAGACGGCTGCGAAGTCTGAACACGTTTGAAGAGGGCCAGACGGGGGAACGCTGAGCAAAGGAGAACATTTTGCTTTTTCTGGGAAGGATGCCTGGGTGAAAATTCTCCTGCTTAGGGACCTCTTTCTTCCGCTACTCAGCCTCCCTTCCTCCTCCTCCTGACGGGCTACACGTCACCCACATGCTTGTTCATCACCCAGATCAGCGGTGCTAACATTTACCCTCGGACTGGTATACTGGCTTCTTTGGACGCATGCAGGACGTCGCCAAATCTCTGCAGGCTCTCCTCTATGGAACAGTTGATGTTCTTCTTTGTGAAGAGCTCAGAGGCTGCTCCGAAGATTGAGACCTCCTTGGCTCCTGCTGCCACCTATGAACAATGAGCTTGGACATTACACATTTCTCGGTTCAGAAAGCCCAGCACTTGTTCCCAAAGGGGTAAACATTTGGGTCAATCTTAAACAAACTTCCTAGTTGTGATTCTGCATATAGATAGTCTCCACTTACAACCACTCATTGAGTGACTGCTCAGAGTTAGGACAGTGCTCACATTAGTGACTTAGGATTGGTCTTTGCATTTATCACCGTCGCAGCATCTGCACAGTTGCAACTGAATGTATTTACGATGGGTGCCGTGTCCCAGGTCACTTAAACTTCTCTCACAAGTTTATTTCATCATTGGATTTTCATCCGGCCTTTATAAGTCACTCAAGGTGGTGAACATGCCTAATACGCCTTCTTCCTATTTTCCCCACAACAGCAACCCTGTGAGGTGGGTTAAGCTGAGAGAAAGGGACTGGCCCAAAGTCACCCAGTCAGCTTTCATGCATAAGGCAGGACTAGAAATCACCATCTGCTGGTGATCAAAGACACCCAATGGCCTTCATGCCTAAAATGCATCAGTTTGTAAACTTTCCCCGTTGCCCCTTTACTGCATTTTTCCTTTTTGCCGTAATTTTGTACTTGAACTGCCTATCTTTGAAAAATATAAAATATCTATTTTATACATATACAAAACTGAAACGGAGGAGGGAACTATATACCTGCCAAAGAGCACCGTGAGAGGACAGTGCAACACGTCTTGTAGCTCCACCCATTAATACCTTCCCCACTAATGCAAGGGCTTAAGAGCTTTTGCACTGCAGGTCTCTCTTACCGCTGCTTCAAAACCCTTCAGGTTGGGTGTCAGGACAGGATAGCTGACCCCAGACACCTTCCGGATGCCTCGCATGACTTCTGTGTGGTCAGCCATCTAGATACCAAAACGAAGAACCAAGAGCAGGGCTTTAATTCCTCAGCAACAACCATGGGGTGTTTAGCCAACTCCTTTATATCCTCATCCACACTAACCTGCGGAACCCATTTTGGAGACACAAAACTGGTGGCCTCTATAACCGAAAGACCCGTCTCTGAGAGCATGTTGATAAAGTCAATTTTCACCTGCGTGGGGACAATATTCTGGAAGGAGAGAGAGAGAGAAACCTTGTTTAACAGCAATCCCATAATAACTCTATTTCCCTTCCAACCTTTAGATGGTGGTGGTGGTGGAGTCTCTACCACCATGTTCCACTTTGCTTCTTTCTCTCTTCA
>JANHZU010044503.1:0-11500 GCA_032468055.1 Acrochordus granulatus | reverse complement strand
AATTTGATTAAATTTTTTTGCTCATCCTGCGAGTTTCACGTCTTGTGAGTTACTCGTCTTGTGAGGTACCACTGTACATTTAATCCAAACTCTGCAATGTATAAGAAAACCAATTAAATCATTTTCAAGTGCCTGTTAGGAACCTTAGAAACTTCCAGAGATGGAGAATCCACAAATTCAATAGTCAGACTGTTCTAATGTTATAAAAACTTAAGCATCAGGAATGTTTTCCTTAAATGAAATATTTATAATAGTTACACTATTTAACATTTTATTTCTGTTCCTAATTTCTTTGGCACAGATAATAGTTGCTGACTGACTTCACAATGCATTCTCCCCTTTTTTGTACATGAATACTGATATGTCTCCCTTCAGTCTTTTTTTTCCCAACCAAGTTTTCCTGTAGCAACTGTTTTGCACTGCTGATTCATGTTCCTTGACTCACTAACCCTCAGATATTTGGCCATACCCAGTCTCTTAAGGATTTGGGAACTGGAGCCTAATTCTTGTGGGGAAAAAAAGATTACTAAGTCTGATATAAAGAATAAAATAAGGTTAAGGGATTATGGAAGCATTCTAGCAATCAAGATGCTATTTTCCTCAGTCTGAGAAGTTTTCTTATGGTAATCTCTATTTGACAATGCAATGTATATTATGTTATTTGTGGAACGCAGTTCCACAAAATGATAATATAAAATGATAACGATTTTCTCATGTGATGTCATGGACTTTAAATTCTATCTAATCACCGAGTTGAGCATTCCCAAATATATTGATCCCCATATTTAAAGCCATGTTAAACTTGAGCTGTTATTATTTGGGACTTTATTCAGAAAAATTAAGTTGATTTAACAATTAATTAGAAGTTGATTTGATTTTTTAAATCAAATATAAGAATTTTCACATTAGATTAGAGTTATTTCAAACCATCCCCATGGACAAAACCCCATGGAAAATACTATAAGGCCTAAGCCAGCTCAGTTATGGTCAGAGGAAAATGCCACTTTTTGATGGTAATTTGAATTTGGTATAAGCACAATGAACACTCTCCCACAGATACACACATAATTTTTAATCATTTAAGCATTCAGAAGACAAAACTCACTGATGCTTCAAATTCAGTGATATTCAGGCACTTGTTACTGGTGCAGAAAAATACTATTGAAAGGATTATGTTTCTTATTTTCCATTTTAAAAAAATAAATTTTATTACAGATTTTCACATAAGTAAAAGATAAACACAAAATTGTATAGAAGGGAGAGAGGGAGGGAGGGAAGGAAGGAGTAAAAATATAGTGCAGCTATGAAAAAGAAAAGATATATAAAGAAGTAATTTCCAATCTTCTTTATAGTTGTTACAAATTCTATTGCTGATGCTGACTAGTGCTTTTTAAAATTACAACATGTTTTTTCCTTCTTGCATCCACCCCTTTTAGTCAGCAAATGCATAAATAACCAATTCATTTATTCCCATTTTCACCAAAAAGTCCATAAGGGATTTCCAGTCAGATATTCTCACAGGAATTTCAAGAGGTTCATTAAATGCTCACAAATGTTTTTGTGTACATCAGTTCCCATTTCCAATTTGTTTTCGCTCAGAAACTGGGCTGGAAAAGGAAAACATTTAAAGTTTTTCTCATTTACACATTTGATCCAAAAGTTAATTCTGGTTTTCAGTGATGTAATTTTGTCTCTCACTGTGAACAAGTTTGTATCCTTTTGACGCAAAGATGTAGTAACTTCATTAAGTTTCCCAAATATGTCATCAAGAAAAGCATATCACATGAGCCACTTCTTGTTGTGAAAAATTTGGCGTGTTTGCTAGGCATGGAAAGGTCCATGGTTTTCCTTTATGAAGAAAATCAGAAGCTTGTTGCACAGCTCAAAAAGCCTGGTGAGGACTTTGCCTCTTATGAGTCATCTAATTTCTGTGTGAATTAGAAGCAATTGATGCTGACTTCCCATTTCTTCACAAGCCTTTGCAAAAAGTCTTGAGTGGATAAAAATGTACATAATTGACAATTTTTATAGCCTCATTAAGAACATCTTTTAAGTCAGATGGAAAGTTCTTCACTGCAAGAGCATGCTGATGCAAGATGCAATGATTACTGGTACAATTTTGTGTTACATTTTTTACTCTTGATACTGTCCCTTTCAATTTTCCCACCATCACTGCAGTCCATTGCTGAATACATTAACAAGCTTACCCCAATTAAAATTTGTTTACACATGTAACAATTGATGATTTTAAAATTTGCATTAATCTCCAAACATATTCATAGAAACAAATCTTCTTCAACAGATTCTTTGAACAGATACATCCTAAAAACAAACAAGTCCGGTGACATCTGTACTTTCATCCAGTTGCATTGAAAACACTTTAAATCTTTCAGTCTCTGAATGAAATTCATATCAAAGATGAATTAATTCATCTTTGATAGTAGTCTGAGATTTTATTAATATGGTCAGACACAGTGTTTTTAGAACATTGGATTGCTGAAATTTTTTTTGCTATCTCCTCTCCAAGCACATAACCGACTATTTCTTTCACACATGTGTTAGTGAGAACCTTGCAATTGTATGTGGGTTCCTAGCATGGGCAAAAGAGAAATGATGCTTCAGTTGTGTTTTCATTATCAGTCTTTGCATATTTCTGTAAGCAAACCACAGTGGCGTATTGGATTTCCTTGTGGTTTTTGAAAAAAATGATGCCCTTTTCCTTTAGGTGTAGGTAGGTTTGTTTCTAAGTGTTGTTTCAACTTAATGGGTGCCAAGGAACTGTCGAGGAAGATTTTGTTGCAAATGACACATTGCCCATCCATGTGTTCTTCACTTCCATTAGGAATAAATCCTAAAGATAATAAGATTCATCATATTTTCTTTTTTCTGAATGTTTTAAATCTTCACATTCGATCCTGTCATTAGTTGGTATGTTTACTTCTTGACCATCAGTATGAGGGTCATCTTCCATTGCAGTTGTGTCCTAAAATGGTCAGACTCCAGGCTGATTCAATTTATGCACAGAAAAAACTAATTCTAATATCCTTGTATTTTACTTACCAAACTGCAATGAAGAGCATCTTCTTGAATCTCATTAGGTTCAGATGACAGAATCTCAGTAGAGCTAGAACTAGAAGTTGCATGTGCCATATTTTTGGCACCTGAAAGCCTACCAGTCTTGAGCCAATTATCCATGGCATTAGTAGCTTCCTGAAATAATAAGTAAATTTTAGTACAAACATACATTATACCCCAGATTTAATGCAATTTGTTTAATCAAAATATATCTGGATGATTTTTACACTAATTCAAATATGTCTTCCAATTATTTACATAATGTCTAATATTTGAGTAAATTTTACTCTGATGTTTTATAAATACAGCGATGCCTCACAAGACAAGACTAATCCATTCCAGAAGAACACTCTTAGTGCAAAATGCTCTTAAAGTGAAATGAGGTTTCCCATAGGAAATAATGGAAAATTGGACGATCCATTCCACGCCCCAAAAAATATTCACCAAAAAATCATTTTCAATGGAATTTTATGTTGAAATGATTGTCCCTAACATCTGAAACAAATAACCATGATTAACACACGATATAAAGCAGAAATAGAACAAACTAACCAGCACTTACTGGATCTGTTTCGAGGTTGCTGCTAGGCTGGCTGCTGTCCAGCACCACCTGCTGGCTCAGAGGATCCGCTGCCTCCACTGCTAAGGCAAACTGCCTTTTCCCTCCGCAGCGCCTTTCTGGGCGTGAGAAGAGAAGTGTGCCAGGTGATGGGGGGAATTTACAAGGACAATTTCTGCTTTATTTTGTGTGCGTGCGTGCATGCGCGCGCTTTTGAGAATATTCCAGCTGGCGCGAGGAAGATGAGAGAGAGGAGGGGGAGAGGACTTCCTGGAGGGAGAATCTGGAGTGTGAAGTCTCGGGACTTCCATCTCTTGAACTCCTTTCACTTAATTTATGCTGTTTATGCAGCGAGAGAGGAGAGCTCCATTGTGAGATTTCCCACGTGAGCTCATTGCTCGGTGCTCATTGCGATCAAGAATGTCGACCTGCTGTACATTCTGGCAAGGTCAGTCACACGCACAATAATGGAGTAAGCCATGCAGCAGCGTAGGCAGAATGCGCACATGCTGCTGCCTGTGTGGCAGTGGAGTAAGCCATGCGGCAGCATAGGCAGAACACGTGCGCGCTGCTGCCCGTACGGCAATGGAGTAAGCCACGCAGCATTTCCTGAACAGGAAGTACAGAGCGTGCTGACTGATGACACACAAGTTATTCACACAAAGTTTTCTTGTCTTGTGAGTTATGGCTCGTCAAGCGGAATAAATTTTATTTATTTTTTTCCCCTCGTCTTGTGAGTCTCATGTCTTGTGAGTTACTCGTCTTGTAAAGTACCACTGTACATGCAAACAGTCATGTGAAAAAGAAAGTGCACCCTTTTTGAGTTCTATGGTTTTACATATCAGGACATAGTAAAAATCATCTGGTCCTTAGCAGTTCTTAAAAGTAGGTAAATGCAACCTCAGATGAACAGCAACACGTGACATATTACACCATGTCACCATTTATTTTACAAAAAGAAAGCCAAAATGGAAAAGCCGTGTGTTAAAAACTAAGTACATCCTTACTGCTTCCATAGGTATGAAGAGGCAAAGGAGCAGCCAGGTGTTGCTAAGCGAGTGCCCTTGATCAATTGATCATCAGCAAGTGTGACCATCTTTATAAAAGCTGAAGGGTTAGGAGTTTGCTGGTGTCTAGCATTGAGGTGTGTGTTAACACAAAGTCAAAGAGTAAAGACAACAGCAATGTTTTTAAGCAATAGTTGTTGCCCATCAATCTGGGAAGAGTTATAGGGCCATTTTCAAACAATTTAAAGTCCATTATTCTACAGTGAGGAAGATTATTCACAAGCAGAAAACATTCAAGGCACTTGACAAACTTTCCAGGAGTGGACGTTCAAGAAAATTCACCTCAAGGTCAGACTGTGCAGTACTTAGATAAATTGCAAACAATCCAGGAGTTACATTTAGACTCTACAGGCCTCAGTTAGCATTTGAAATGTTAAAGTTCAAGACAGTACAATTAGAAAAAGGCTGAACAAAGGTTTCCATTAGAAAGCCTCTTCTCTCTAAAAGGAACACGGCAACATGGCTTCCGTTTGCAGAGTTGCATCTGAACAAATCACAAGACATCTGGAACACTTTCCTTTGGACAAGACCAAAGTGGCCATAATCCACAGTGCCACGTTTGGTGAAAACCAAAGACGGTATATCAGGACAAACATCTCATACCAACCATCAAGTGTGATGGTGGAGGGTGATGATTTGGTCTTGTTTTGCAGTCACAGGACCTGGAAACCTTTCAATCATTGAGTTGACAGTCAATTCCTCTGTCTCCCAAAGTATTCTGGAGTCAAATCTGAGGCCATCTGTCCAACAGCTAAAGCTTGGAAAACATTGGGTCATACAAGAGGACAATGATCCCATGTATACTAGCAAATCTACAACAGAATGGCTGAAAAAGAAAAAAAAATCAAGGTGTTGCAGTGGCCCAGTCAAAGTCCAGACCTCAACCTAATTGAAATGCAATGGTGGAACCTCAAGAGAGCTCTGCATAAACAAATGCCCACAAACCTTAGTGAACTGAAGCAGTGTTGTAAAGAAGAACAGACCAAAATTCCTCCACAACGATTTGAGAGACTGATACAGTCATACAGAAAACAATGATTTCAAGTTATCGCTGCTAAAGGTGGTTCTACAAGCTACTGAATCATAAGATGTACTTAGTTTTTCACACATGGATTCTCCATTTTGGCTTTCTTTTTGTAAAATAAATGATAGCATGGTGCTATGTTATGTGTTGTTCATCAGCAGCCATATTTGTCTACTTTTAAAAACTACTAAGATCAAATGATTTTTGCTATGTCCTGATACGTATAACCATAGAACTCAAAGAGGGTGTACTTCTTTTTCATATAACTGTATGTCTTTCAGGATAAGGTACTTGCTAATGTTGTCTAAATATTGTTGATTTCAAACTTTGAGATATTTAGTAGCTCAATCTAAATTGCATAAGCAATATAAAATAGGCCATTGTTTTGAAAATATTTATGTCCAAATTTTGTGCACCAGTCAACAATATATGCTAGAGTAACAGTGGCTTAACTTTACAAGAGAACTTCATCTGAATGAGATGGCAGCAACTAGTGATCTTCATAGCATCTTTCTCTTTCTGTTAGTCATGTGTTTGCTTAGTGACCATGTCGTTTAATGACCTGGTTGTTGGAATAAAACTTGATTGCTAAATGAAAAGTGAGTGTAATAGAAAAAGCATCTCAGTGAAGTACATGAAATAATTCATTTACGTAAAAATGCTAATTTTACAACTATCTCAGCTAATTGTCACCTGTCTATTCGTACAGTTTTGTTTTTCTGATGCTGAACTTTTCCTCCCTCCCTCCTTCCCTCCCTCCCTCTATACAGAGTTCCAAAGCTATGAAAAATGCTTCTATTTCACTTAAATACTATTAAAAAACAAAATAGATGTTTACAAAAACAACTGAAGATATGCAATTATTCCAAAACTGCTGAGCTTTCCAAGAAATAGCACCTCTGTAGTTCATAACAAGCAATGTTTGGAATGATAATGAGAACTAGATAAATGAAGCATAAGAAAAGTCAACCTTTAATCCTGTATTGTAGTCTTGTCTGCGAATCCCACAGTTTTTTTTTAATTTATGTTTCCCAGCAACTGATATTGAGAGGAATCCTTCCTATATTAATTTGTACTTCTTTGCATTTGGATACTGTATTTCACCATGCAGATCACAGTTTGCGCTGTATACTTTATGATGTGCTTGTTTATTCACTTAAATGTAAAAAATTACCTCGATGTTTACTTTTTCTATTGCTATTTGCTTTAAAAGACACAAAAATAACCTGCCGTTGTGGTTTTCTCACAGTTGGCAGCAAAGAATTAACTTTTTTAGGAGGAGAAAGGATTAAAGGAAAAACTTTATGTCTGTAATTTACTCTTGCACCAGGTAAACTGGTTAGGCTTTGAGGAAGATGTGTGTATTTTTTCTGCAGTTGCAGAATCGTGAGAATTAAACCAGCAGCCTATAGTTGTCAAAGAAGATGTCATGTTAGCAACCACGAACTGCTATACTTCAGGACCACGAAGCACCAAACAGAAACTCTGCTGGAATGTAGGAAAGCAGGAAGAAAAGGCAGCAGACGTAAATTACCAAGAATGTAAGAGGAAGGGCTTTCACACACTGGCAGAGGATAATCAACTATTTCAGGCAGCTTTATTATGGTTGGCAGTAGAGATTCTTATCAAGCTGTAGTATGTGGAGAATCTGGGACAATTTGGTCTACCAATGGGAATGGTATACCATTGGGAATTTCTGATATGTCGTCAAATCCTGACAAGAACTAACAAATTTGTATAGAATGTTACATATAGTGTTTAATTCTTGTTATTTCAAGGTGGTAGCAAAATTGCAAAAACTTTCAAAACAACTTTCTCAAAAAAGGCACCTAGACTTTTATTTTTTGGTGTAACTATTATGAAACTGTTAGCTCTCTCCCAGGGAGCTTTCTCAATTCAAAGTGAATGGTGAGAGGTGGCAGGAATTTATAGTTTTCTCAACATAGCAGGCTACAAGACTGTACAAAGGCTTAGAGAATAAAGACTTATTGATGTAAGGTGGGGGATGATCTGACTCCTCAGGGTCAACTGGATACACATGTGAATGGGATGGTAAATGTCTTGGGAGGTGTGTCAGAGCTATATTGTAAACAGGAGATAATTGGTGTCCACTCCCTCTATTCAGGGAAGGCTATAAGGTGTCTATATAGATAGACACTTTGATATTCCTTGCAAACCAATTTTAAATTATAATAATGTAATTATTTTTGTTATTGTCTCTATTCAATAATGTCTTTCACTGTAGAGGAATTGTGAAAATATTTACAATAACAAATGCAGTCTTTTGAATCCAGAATTAAGCAGAAAAGACTTTAAATTGTGGGTTCATGGTTATTTCCCTGGGCTGAAGGAAGTAGAAAAAGGAAAAGATATAATTGGTAGATAATAGGTGGATCAAATGTATTATAGGATTGTCTTTGGAAAAGCATCATATTAATTAATGTTTGAGGCAGGTCAGATGAGAAACTTACGTCTGTGGGGATCCTTTACATCAAGTTTGACTGATTCAGTGGTGTGTGGTGTCTTCCCCTACACCTACAACAATTGATTTATACAGGTAGTCCTTCTTTAATCACCATTTATTCAGCAACTGAAGTTATGATGTCACTGAATGAATGAGAGTTACATCTGGTCCTTGCAACACCTCACATAATCAATATTTGGAACTTGACAATACACCCACATCTATAACCACAGCATGCTCTTCAATCCCCTCACTGCCTGTCTGCTCCTCCCCATCTCTGCCCTTTGGCTGCCCTGCACTCTTCCACCTCTGCCCCCAATTGATATTCACCATCTTATTCCTCCTGCTGCCTAATGACAGCTTGATTCTCATCTAACAACTACAATCAAAATTACCAGAACTGCTATCATTAAGCAGTGTGGTCACATGATGTTTTGTCTAATGACCACTTGACTTAGTGACTGAAATTTTGATCCCAATTAGCGTCATTAAGCAAAGATGATTTGTATGTATTTCTTTGGTTTGCTTTCAGATGATGTATTTATCTTACTTATAAAAGCCAATTTGGCCTAGTGATTAAAGTGTTCTTTTTTCACACAGTTTATTTTCAAACCTGCATTCATACCTGAATCCTTGTACTAAAAGAATTAGACATATATAAAAATGATAAAACACAAAATAGATGACCAAAGGATCACCTATTTTAATAATGCTATTTTCCACTCTGAGTTCCTCTCTAACAGGAGCTGAAGTATTATATTATAATTGCCTGGGATTTTGTCCTTGCTACAATATTTCAGGAAGGTCAAGTTAAGAAAGATGTTGAGTTGCTGCTGGAGTAAAGTTATTTGGTATGCTTTATTGATGATGCAAGGAAATGAATTCTCATTTGTCTCTGGCATGGATAGCTTTCGATTGCTCTGTCCTTTAGATGATACTTCAGATTATACATTTTGGATCTAAGATGTATTAATAATATATCACATTTAATGATTCCATTGTATGATAGAGTTCTTAGTGCCATATAATTTTGATAATTTTCTGATAAAAGGTAATAGCTAGCTGTTCATTTTCTTTTCCCTAGATCACAGAACAGGTAGAATAGTTGAAGTTTTAAAATAATGCAGCAACTGATGTTTCTTGTTATAGATTTACTGATAACATGGAGGACCTCAAAACCTCTATTATCTAAAATACATTCTATTGTTAATGAAATAAAATATACTCAGTTTTTGTGCAATTGAACCTCTGCCGTCCCTTTTTCCTTTGCCTTCAATCTTTCCCAGCATCATGGTCTTTTCCAATGAGTCCTCTCATTAGATGGCCAAAGTATCTGTCCTTCCAATAACAGTCAAGGTTGATTTCCTGTAGGATTGACTGGTTTGATCTCTTTGCAGTCCCAGGGGCCCTCAGTAGTCTTCTCCAGCACCACAATTCAAAGGCATCAGTACTTCAGCACTCAGCCTTCCTTATGGTCCAACTCTCACAGCCATACAGTCCTGGCCAAAAGTTTTGTGAATGATACAAATATTAATTTTCACAAAGTCTACTGCTCCAGTGTTTTAAGATCTTCTTGTCAGATGTTATTATGGTATACTGAAGTATAATTACAGTGGAACCTCCGATTGTGAGCACCTCAGTTCACAGAAATTTTTTTAGTAAAATTTAATTCAGTTAACGAGCGAAAACTCGCAAGATGAGCACCATGCAATGAGGCCACATGGGAAATCTCACAATGGAGCCGGTGGTTCTTCTCTCTCACTGGGTAAAAAGCATAAATTAAGTGAAAGTTGTTCAAAAGAAAGAACTCCCAAGATTCAAATTCCAGATTCTCCTTCCAGGCAATAACCCTCCCCCTCCTCCCCCTCCTCGTCTCCCTCATACCAGCCAGGACTCTTTTCAAAGCGTAAGAAGATTGACCCTCTGTCTTCTCTGTTACTCACACACAAACACACACAACCCTCCTTGCACAACACCATCCAGCCCATTCCACTCCTGCCCATCTCTTCACATTCTCTCTCTCTCACACACACACATAGCCCTCTTCGCTTGGCAGTATCCAGCCCATCCCCCTCCTGCCCATCTCTTCTCCCCTCATAGCATGGAGGCAGGTTATGATAAGAAACATTTTCAAACCACCCAGGAAAGACCTCTGGAAAGACATTGCCAAGAGAAAAGGCTGTTTTGCCCTTGAGCGGTGGCAGCAGCGAATCCTCCTGATCCAACAGGACTGCCCAGACAGCGCCAGCTGAGCAGCAGCTGATGGCCAAAATCTGCCTCAGCCAGATCTATAAGTGCTAATTATTTTTTTTTATTTTTACTTTATACTGTATATTAATCATTGTTACTTGTTTCAGATATTAGGGACAATCATTTCTATCCAAAATTTCATTGAAATTTATTTTTTATGAATATTTTTCATAAAAAATATGGAAAAAATATTTATGGAAAATATGGGGGCATGGAACAGATCATCTGACTTTACATTGCTTCCTGTGGGAAACCTCGCTTCGGTTTAAGAGTGATTTGGATTAAGAGCATTCTTCTGGAACTAATTATGCTTGCAATCAGAGGTTCCACTGCACAAGCATTTCATAAATGTCAAAGGCTTTTATTGACAATTATTTTAAGTTTATTCAAAGAGTCAATTTTTGCAGAGCTGACCCTTTTTTTTCCAAGACCTCTGCAATTTGCCCTAGCATGCTGTCAATTAACTTCTGGGCCACATCCTGACTGATGGCAGCCCATTCTTGCATAATCAGTGCTTGGAGTTTGACAAAATTTGTGGGCTTTGTTTTGTTCACCTGTCTCTTGAGGATTTAAGCTCTCAATGGGATTAAGGTCTGGGGAGTGTCCAGGTCATGGACCCAAAATCTCAATGTTTATTTTCCCCAAGCCACTTACTGTAGTTATCATTTTTTGCCTTATGGCAAGGTGCTCCATCATGCTGGAAAAAGCATTGTTTGTCACCAAACTCTTCTTGAATGGTTGGTAGAAGTTGCTCCTGGAGGATGTTTTTGTACCATTCTTTATTCATGGCTGTTCTTCGGCAAAATTGTGAGTGAGCCCACTCCCTTAGCTGAGAAGCAACCCTACACATGAATGGTCTCAGGATGATTTACTGTTGGCATGACACAGGACTGATGGTAGTGCTCACCTTTTCTTCTCTGGACAAGGTTTGTTCTGAATTCCCCTGATAATCAGAAAGGGATTGTTCAGAGAAAATAACTTTATCCCAGTCCTCAGCAGTCCAATCCCTGTACCTTTTGCAGAATATCAGTCTGTCCCTGATGTTTTTCCTGGAGAGAAGT
>JANHZU010044240.1:0-11513 GCA_032468055.1 Acrochordus granulatus | reverse complement strand
CCATTTCTGGTTGACATAACTGGAAGCCTTGAGCCACTGTGCCAAACTCAAAATAACTCTAGGCAGCCTACAATAAAAACAAATAATAAAAATAATTAAAAACTTTTCAAAATAAACAACTGGACTGAGAGGGGAGGAGCCAAAAGATATACATGGGGGAAGGAGGTGAATACTAAACCAGCAATCATCTCCAAGATGATGTGTCCCCATCAGAGCCCCAAGCCCTGGCAGAGCCATGTCTTAAGGCTATTCTGGAAGGCTGTAAGGATGAGCGCATACTCACCTCTGGGATCATGATGTTCCACAAGGCAGAAAAGGCTCTTCTTCTTGACCCCATTGACCCCATTGAATCCCATCCTTAGCTGATGGGATCTGGAAGAGATCTCTTCCACTGGTTCTGGTGGGGTGGGACATCCCCATTGGGGTGACACAGTTCTTCAGATAGCCTAGTCCCATGTCATGAAGGGATTTAAAGGTCAAAACCAACACCATGAATTGCACCCAGAAGCAGACTGGCAACCAATACAGCTTATGGAATAGAGGTGTTACAGGGCCATTCTGTTGGCTCCTACAGTCATCTGTGCAGTGGCATTCTGCATCAGCTGTAACCTCTAGATGCTCTTCAAGGATAGCCCCATGTAGAGTGCATTGCAGTAATCCAACAAAGAGATGACAAGGGCATGAGTGACTGAGTGAAGGGAGCTCTGGTCTAGGAAGGAATGCAACTGGCACAAAACATGAAGTTGCGCAAAGGCCCTCCTAGCTGTGACTGCTACCTGCTCTCCAAGCAGGACTCTTCAGTCCAGGAAAACCCCTAGATTATGCACCAGGTCTGTCTGTGGTAATGCCACCCCATCCAGAGTTAAAGATGTTAAAGTCCCAGAACTGGATCCCCCGGACACACAAAGCCACTAAGTCTTTCCAGGTTTCAATCAAAGCCTGTTGTCTCCCATCCAGATCTGTACAGCCTCCAGACACCGAGTCAGGGCTGAGACAGCATCACTTGGATCACCAGGGATGGAGATGTAAATCTGAGTATCATCAGCATACTGATGGTATTTCATCCAATGGCAATGGATGATCTCACCCAGCAGTTTCAGTTAAATGTTAAAAAAGAGAAGAGAAAGTACCAAGAGTTGCAATATGCCACAAAGTAGTGGCCTTGGACTGGACTTCTCTCTCCCTATTAACACTGATTGGGACTGGCTTTGGAGAAAGGAGCCAAACCAGCTCAGAACTGCACCACCCAGTCCCAACCCTACAGCTGATTCAAAAAGATATCATGGTCGATGGTATCAAATGCTACCAAGAGGTCAGGGAGAGCTAGGATGGATGCATTACCTCCATTCCATTCGAGGTCAGGGAGACCTAGGATGGATGCATTACCTCCATCCCATTCTCGCCAGAGATCATCCACAAGAGCAACCAATACTGTCTCCATCCCATAACCAGGCCTGAACCCAGACTAAAAAGGGTCCAGAAAATCAATTTCCTCCAAGATCCTCTGTAGCTGCCATGCAACCACTTTCTCAGCCAACTTCCCTAAAAAGGACAAGTGGGAGACTGGACAATAATTGTCCAGACAGGTAGAGTCCAATGATGGTTTTTTTAGCAAGGGATGAACCAGGGCCTCCTTAAATTTTCTGGAAATGTCGCCTCTCACAGTGAGGCTTTTATCACTGCATGAACACATCTGTTAGTCACTATCCTGGCAGCTTTCACCAACCAGGAGGCCAAGGGGCTAACAGTGTGACAAGTGATCAACAGTGATCACACTGTTGATGACAGCATCAACAATTCTGTCCACTTCATCAGGAGAACAGGATCGAATTCTTCCCAGATAACTGGCAAGACTCCTCCCTAGGCATCTCAAGTGGATCTGCATCGCACATGGCTTCCAACTGAGATTGAATATGAGTGACTTTATCTGCCAGGTGTTCAGCAAATTCTTCTGCACAGCCTTGCAGATGATCCCCCAAGTCCGCCCCCCCCCCAAGAATGGACTGGTGATCATAAACAGGGCCGAAGGATGACACTCTGCAGATGCAATAAGGGCAGAGAAACCATTACGTTTCAACACCACTATCACCACAAAGCAGGCCTTCAAAGCAGCTCTAACTCGTGTTTGGTTGGATTCTTCCCTAGACTTCCATCAGTGGCACTCCAGACATCTCTTTACCCTTTTCAGCATCCACAACTCTTCTGTGAACCACAGAGAGTGCTGAGTGTGATGAATAGAGAGAGGCTGCCTAGGCGCGATCCAAAGCCTCAGTTATTTTTTGGTTCCAGGACATAACCAAAATAAACATTTTTTAGCAGGACTGTGCAGCGATACCCCCAGGACATCCCCCATGTCCTTCTGAAACCCTTCTGGGTCCATTTGTTGCTGAGGGTAGACCAATTGAACAGGTCCAATCTCCCTGCAGAGTGGGGTAGCATAAGAAAATCTCAAATTTAGGTTATCTACAGAGTATGCTGGGATCCCTGGAATAGGAAGATGGCTCCTGTGCTTTTTCAATATTTTGACTGCAACAAAATGTCTTGTAACTTCAAGATCTGATTCAATTGATTTTGAGTTAATACAAGAGAACAGTCAGATAAAAGGCAACTTACAAGATTCTGTTAGAAAGTAAAATCACATCTGGCTGTGTTTCCTGTCTGGTCTACTTTGAAAGTTGACATCAATCTTGCAAGTCTGAAAGTACATTCCTCTTCCCCCGCACACATGCACACACAGTTCCCTTGACAGTCCAAAATCTAGGAAATGTCACTTCTAAGCTTCTTGCTTCACTCACATTCCTTCGATAGGCTAAATTGACTTTTATCTGTTTCCTTGGCTGCGACTCTTTGCCTTCTCTCCCAAGGTGATTCCCACAAACCATAACAGTTGCAGACAAAAATATCCTGTAGATGCTAAAGAAACATGTTTCAAAAGTCCATATGTTAGGAAACAACATGAAAAAATGTATTATTACATACACAAATATATGTTTTTAATCTATAGATTAAAGCAGAAATTGTGTGAAATAGATGATCAATGGAATAGTGCTAAAGTGGAATTGTTCCCTGTTGTCTATCTTCTTAATACAAGGATGAGTAACTTGTGAACTAAAGTTTTATAACTTGTATAAAAGTCATAGCATAATTTTCACAATCCATAGGGTCCCTCAACGTTTTTCCTTTACAATATGGCAGCAAGTTGGCAATTTGAGATGATATTTCCTTTTATTTATTAATCATGTGCTCCAAAATAAATATGTTAAGACCTGCTATTTCTCTGAAATTGTATAGATCCTTCTATAATTCCTGGCCATTTAAAAATATTAATAAAAATGAAACAAAACTTCTTGTAAAAATAATTGCCTGCCTGTTTTTTTAAAAGGAGTCAAAGACGTGGGTTACACAAAAAGTAGGATTTAAAAAAAAATAAGGTAACCCCTAGTGGCCTGGTCCACACACACAAAAACATAATGGATAACTTTATTTATTTATTAACAATATTTATAAACTGCCCCAATCTAGCCAATTTTGGGAAGTATGTCCATGTGCTGAATTCAATAAAAAACCACATAATTATCAAATGGCTCAGTGTTATTTATGCCACCAGTGTTGCCATTTTCCATCAGTTTAATAAGAAGTTATGAATGTGTTCCTTTCTCAATCTAAGTTCAGCAAAATCCTACGTACACTTTGGGCTACTCTAAGAATGCTACCTGGATTACTATCGTTTGCCCTCTTACCAGACAATAAGTCCCAGTGAAGAATTGCCCCAAACTATGTCTTAGGAAAGAAATGACAGTACCTGGGGCTCTGTCTTGCCAGCTTTCAGAATTGTTTGCCATTGCCTATTTCTGATACGTATTTTTTAATGTCCCAGTCAAAGCTTTGGAATTCCCAGAAAATCTCTCATCCAAGTTCTAACCAAGGCCAATCCTGCCTAGCTTTTGAAATCAGCGAAGGTCTTGTCACCTGGCTGTCAATTTTGCTGTTCAACTGTAGGCCTTTATTTGCCCTCAAAATCTGCTGCAGAAGATTAAAGAGTTCTCTGTATGTGCATATATGCCTGCAGGTTGAAAGAAAAGAAGGCATGATTCTACTGCAAGGACAGAAATCTTCATTATATTGAATTTCACTGAACTTTGATAGAAATTAAGATTTATAAGAGTTATTTTATCATAGAAAGGACAGTCTCGACAAAAGAAGATTCTGAGAGGAGGTGTATAAAATACTGTGTGCAAGATAACACAAGAAAAATATGTGGCAAGCTAATTTGTATTTCTGTTTTAAACAATATTATGTTGAGAAAACATACACTCCTAGAGTTAAAGAAAACATTATAATCTTCTCTGTTCCACACAGCAAGCAATGATTCAACTGACATGATGAATTTTAGACTTTTAAAAAATTGGGCAGAAAAAAGATTAGTTGATCTTCTCTTTCTAAAAAAGGAACCCATTCAAGCTTGAAGACATAATTTTTGCTTTAGAAAAATGACCTTGAAACTAATTATAAGTCATGCATAAGCCTCCGGTTTGGCTTAGCTATTTGAAGAATACGGATGGTATACTTTTTGTCCTGCGTTTAATAGACCTGTCTATAGGAAAATTTTAATGGAAGATTCATATAAACTTGCAGGAACAACAACAAAACACAACAATAATATTCATTTTCATAGAATGAAAAATGGGGAAAATCTATCCAAATTTTGGCTGTTACATTTTGAAATGATTCTGCATGGGGAAAAATGCATGATCTGTTTGTTGGAGGACAGCAATGGATAGAAAGTAACCAAGGGCACACAAAGAAAATAGTGTTGTACGTTACTTCTACAAACATGGTAGAAATTGCATATGCAATTCTTTATATAGTATAAATTATACATATGTCTTTATTATATGTATACCTATAGTGACTTAGCATAAATGTATATCTTAGTACCTAGCTTAACTTAATATTTAGAATTTAATCAAATGATTCATTAAATTGCTTTTAATACAAACTGATTTGCTGCTATCTATTTCTTCCTGCCACACTAACTTATCTGCAGGCTTACAGTAGGAACACTAACAGTTTCTCTCAATATCCTCTTGTCCAGTTCTCCAGCACCTGAAATCAATCAAATCTTTATTCAGTCATTGACTAGCAAATAAAACAGAAAATTAAGATGAGGAAAATATAATTATTCTAAAGTGTCTAACAACAGTTACAGTTAATACTCCAGTGGACTATACAAACTACTGAACAGTACTTGGCTGTGGTCAGAGAACTAAAATCAGATTGATCCAATAAAAGCATCTTTATTTATTTATTTCTAAAATTTATATGCTGCTAATCTCGCAAAGTGACTCTTTGCAGTTTACAGTTACGAAAAAGTTAAATACAATAAATAAATCTTAAGATAAAATAAATCAGAATGACCAGGATATTTAGTAAAGAATGGGAATAACAATTCCTGGAAAGCCCTTGCTTAAACAGGCCAATAAAGAATAACATGTTCCATCAATTCAATTATTCCTCTGCTATATGGACACAGTCTCTGTTGAAAGGGGATTTTTTGATATCTTCCTTCAGTAACACTGTTGGGAGGGCACTGAGTCTGGCTAAGGATAAAACCTTTCTGAATTTTGGGATCATTATGCGACTCAGATATCTAATTGGCTGGAGGAGATGTGCAGAATGGCTCAAGTAGATGTTTCTGGATAGAGCTGGAAAATCTGCAGCTCTAAATCAATGGCACAGAGATCAACAAATGCATGTTCAAAGCCCATCAAGGTGATGGCTGGCCATAAGTAGCCATAAAGTTGCAATTTGGCCTGTATTGCCTGCCTCCAAGAGCTCTGGAAACTGTCACTCATGATTAAAGGGGCCAAACCAACTGGAAAGGAGAGCTTGAGTAGGAGAAGTTGTAAATCCAGGCTGAAGTTTCAATTTTAAGCAAGCAAGGTGCTTGGAAGGTGATTCTCAAGAACATGGTCTGGACTCTGTAGCATCCCAACTGTGCTCCAAAGGAAGGAAAGATCTGTAGGTTCCCAACTGGGCTCCAAAAAGGAGCTGGGCCTGAATCTTAGCTGAGAAGGCTTTAATTGCTATGGGTATATGCTGAGCAACTTTGGAGAAATAAAAGGTTTGTAAAGCCAACACTGTTTTTGTGCATTTAAGATGATGTAGTCAGCATGAGATTTACAGTTACCCATGGCATGCAAAACAATCTCCAGGTATTTAAAGAGCTTGGCTGGCTCTATTAGATGATTATTTAGTCACCATACATGTGTCTTAGAGAGCTTCGGAAAAACCAAGGCCTTTATTTAAGAGTAATTGGTTTTTAGACTTTGTTCTCAGCAGATAGTACATGGAGTGCCCGTTTCAGGCCAATTTGTGTTTAAGAAAACAGCCCAGTATCATTTGCATACAAAAGAAGAGGAATGTGTCTATTTCCCAATTTTGGCAGATAAAAAAATGGACTGTTCAGTTTGTCAATAAGAGAATTAATATATATATTAAAGAGAGGAGAACTTCTCTTTAGTATATATATTAGTATACATGCTTGTCTCACTCCTCTCTTCACTGGGATTTTTTTGGTACAATGTTTTTGGGCATTGCATCACACCTTCATCCAGAACTTCTCATATAATTTGTGTACAAGTACAAGTAATCTTTTATCAATTGAGGAAGAGTTTAGTTTCTGCCAAAGTTTGGGTCTAGAGATGAGGTCAAGAGGACATCTAAGGTCAATGAACGCTGCATAGGATGATGAACACACTTCAGGGGAGTATTTCTCAATCAGATATTGGAGGGTTAAAACATGGTCAGTGATTGAGTGGCCTTCTTTAAGGCCTGTCTGCTCATCAGCCAATTGTTCTTGGTTACAACCCAGTACAGAAGTTTGTTATATGGGTGTCTAGTGTATAGTTTACAAACCATACTGAGGAGGCTAATGGGACAGTAATTTATGGATAATCTCTTACTCCTTTTTAATAGATTGAGATCATCAAAGCTAGTCCCCCACCAGTACCTGAAATGTGCAGTTTGTTCTGCCACTTTTTACAGTCCAGGACTGTGTTTTCCTTCTGCAAATTCATCTTTGGCTTCAGCTGTAAAGTTGAATGGAATGTAGTTCAATAGAAATGTATCTGCATGGAGGAAACACACAGTGGGATATCTCAAGGTTTTGTATTGGGGTCAGTGCTCTTCAACATGTTCATAAATGAGGGGATAGAAGGGGAGCTCATCACATTTGCAGATGACACCAATTGCTAACATTTTGGGAGATAGACTCAAGTTTCAGAATGAACTTGACCAACTAGAGCATCGGACCCTATCCAACAAGATGCAGTTCAGTGATAAGAAAAGTAAGGTCCTGCACTAAGGCAGGAAAAATCAGATGCACAGGTACCGGATAGGTAGTACCTCGCTCAACAGTAGTGCCTTTGAGAAGGATCTAGGTGTCCTCGTGCCAAGTGCTAGTCTTAGACCACCACTTAAGTATGAGGCAGCAGTGTGCTGCACTTACCAACAAGCCCAGTGCAGTTTTAGGCTGCATCAACAGAAGGATAACATCAAGATCAGTGATCAGAGAAGTAATGATATTGCTTTTTTTTTTGTTTGTTTATTTCTCAAGCATGTATGTCACTGATCTCATGAAAAGCAATTCTAAGTGGCTTACAATTTATTTATATTGCACTAGTGAGGTCACACTTGGAACATTACATCCAGTTCTGGTCACCATGATACAAAAAAGATGCTGAAACCCTTGAAAAATAGAGAGAAGAGCAACAAAGATGATAAGGGGTTTGGAGGCTACATTGTGTGATGAACAGTTAAAGGAATGGGTATGTCTAGCCTGACCAAAATAAGGATTAGGGGTGACAAATTGCAGTCTTCTGGTACTTGAGGGATTGTCATAGGGAGGAGGGGGTTGACTTGTTTTTTAAAGTACTGAGGGCAGAAGAAATGGGGGTTCAACCTGGAACTAAGGATAAATTTCCTGACAGTGAGAACATTTAATAAATGGAATAGCTTGCCTCCTGGAGTTGTGGGTGCTCCATCACTGGAGGTCTTCAAGAAAAGATTTGACAATCATTATCCTGGATGGTATAAGGACTCCTGCCTTGGGCAGGGGTTTAGACTAGAAAATCTCCAAGGCTCTTTCCAGCCCTAGGATTCTGTGACTTTTTTCCTTTCCCTACAAGTGCCTATGTGCCTAAGCCTGGCAGCTGACAGCCAGACTAAGATAGACAAAAAAACCCTGTGACTTTGATAGTTTCAGAGCAGTTACTCTTTCCGCACTGTTCTTCTCCATTTTGTTTATTTCAGTTGGGAAAAGGGGAAAAAAATCATTTATTTTTCTCTCCTTTATCATTTTAAAAAACATTTTTAAATCTAGCAGTTGACCCAAGGGGTAACTTGATGATTGGTGATTTCCCAAACTCTGTAAAGGTTCTTGTTTTATTACACTCAGTCCTCATTATTCCCAATAACTACTCTTTCTTCAGACTATGTGAAGCTTATGTTCCTTCCTCCCCTACACCCAGGTCACTGTCTGCAATATTCCCTTTGATCTTAAAATTTATAAAGAAAATGTGCTCAATAGGAACAGTGTATAAACTCTTAAACAAAGAAATAGCTACTATAGGTAATCCTCAACTTATGGCCATGAATGGGACCAGAACTTCTGTCGCTAAGCAATGCAGTTGTTCAGTGAGTCATGTCTAATTTTAACTTTTTTTGGTCATGGTCATTAAGCAAATCACGCAGCTTTAAAGCAAATCCAGTTTCTCCTTCTGACTTTGCCTGTTGGAAGCCCCTTAAGAAGTGTGCAAATGGTAATGATGTAACTCTGGGACACTACAACAGTTACATTGGTTGCCAAGTGCCCAAATTTTTATTATGTGACCACAAGGATGCTGTGACAGTTATAAGCACAAGGACTAATTGTAAGTTACTTCTTTCAGCATTGTCATAACTTCGTCATATAAAGTTATTAAACTTCTCAAAGTAATACAAATGAAAATGCAAATACAGTAGTGAGAAAATGGGGAAGAGGAAAAGGGGAAAGAGAAAAGTGTAGGTTAAAGGGGGAAGAAGAAAAGCAGTTAACATCTGATTCTTTCCAGTACAGTATAATAAAAATAATAAAATTACAGACTTAGGCTTTTACTTTGGCATACTCAGTATATATTAGCCATTTCTATGTAAAAACGTACCTAATCAGCAAATCCCAAAGTCAAAGTTTCATTCCAAATAGAAATAAAACTATATGTATTATTTTCTTTGATTAAAATTGTTAATTTGGCCATCTCTGATAGTTCCATTAGTTTCTTCAACCATTTTTCCATTGGGGGAATTGATGTATCTTTCCATTTTTATGCATAGGGCATTCTCACTGCTGTCATCATATATAACAACAAAGTTCTAATTTATTTTTCCAACTGTTCGTCCATTAGACAAAGAATTCTTTTGGTGAAAAAATTAAAATAAGTGAAAACAGCATAGAAGCATTCAGGATACAAGTTATTTAATTGTAAAGTTAATTGTAACTTCAGTGAGGCCTGTAAAGTATTGGGTTATTGTAGTGTATTATTTTTTACTGTGCTCTTGTATTGATGGCCTGCCTGCATACGTTGCAATTATTTATTTATTAATTTAAACAGTTTATATGGCTACTCGACTCTCTGACTGACTTTGAGAGGCTAAACAAAAGTTTTAAACCAGAAATAAAACCGGCAAAGTAAAAATCAATTAAAAAGAAAATGTAACGTGATAGAGACCAACCAAGTCATTCCATTCCTAACCATTACAGGTGGCCCATCCAACAACCTGGCCCAATGCCCAACGGAAAAGTCAGGTCTTCAAGACTTTAAGAAGACCACTATGGTTGGGGCCAACCAAATCTCTGCAAATATGTTCTTCCAAAGGACAAGTACTGCGACAGAGAAAGAGGACTTCCTTGGATTTGTGCAGAAGCCATTGTGGGCACACAGCCACATGTTCTTTAAGCAGAAATCAAGAGTCCCAGAGGATTTAGTTCTGGATGGAATAGCATTTTAGTCATCTATGAAGACTGAGTGGCTGTGGATATTTGGAGAATTTTTTCACCTTTAGTTCTGGATGGAAGCATTCCATCCAGAACTAAAGGTGAAAAAATTCTCCTCCATCTAGAACTAAAGGTGAAAAAATTCTCCAAATATCCACAGCCACTCAGTATTCATAGCTCCCCTCCATCGAAATGCTGTCTCTCTCCATTCCGACTCTCACAGCCGCGAAACTCCAGAAAGAATCTTGATGGCATCCCTTGGTTGGCCTGAGATAAATATGTTGTTTTTGAAGACTCTGGAAGTAGTAAAACAAATAGCAGGAGAAAAGGTAAGACCAGCCAGAATCTTTATGGCTGTTTGGATGTGTTTTAATTTTACAAGGGATAGGTAATTGGGTGAAATTAGGGAAGAAATTCTCTGCATTTAACAAGCAGATTTTACAAACAAAAATAACAGCTGGATATGTGTGTAATAATTATCAGGATTGTAACAATACAGATATAGCTCTTTTCCCTGCAGTTTTCCTGAGCAAAATCTACTCTTCTAACTGGCATTGTGAGAAAAGTCTAGCAAAAAGAGATTTTCTTCACAATGTAAGAAAAAAAAATTAAAAAAACGCTGCTGTGTTGCAGGCAGCTGAAGGAGGAGGAAAGCGGAGTCTCCGTTCTCTCCTTCCCTCTTACTGTCTTACTGTAGTATACTCCAGCCACTACAAGTAATCTTCATTTACTGACCAAAATTGGGACTGGCAACTTGCTGATAAGTGACGTCATTAAGTGAACCATCATGCGACACCAATCTACAATGTCAGTTCTAGTTGTGGGTGTTCAGCAAATCACCATTGGTCATTAAGCACAATGCCACATGACCTTCCTGATGGCTTATCCAGTGACTTGGCTCATCAGAATCCATCTGTGATGGCTGCAAATGATGATCATGTAACTACAGGATGGTCTGGCTGTGCATGCCAGTTGCCAAGTGCTTGAATCATGATCACATGACTGCACGGATGCTGTGATGGCTGGAATTTTGGAGACCAATTGTAAGTTTTCTTTTTCAGTGTCATCATAACTTTGAACAGTCACTGAATTAATGATAGTTAAGCAAGGACTCCCTGTGCAACCAACAGTTATTTGTGTTTGTTTTTTAAATGCATTGTACTTACAGTTATAATGTGATATCAGTCCTACTGTAAATAAACCTGGGATGGAACTGCTACAGATTTTGACATGTTTGAGCTGAAAGAAATATATGACATATGGGTAATCCTTGACTTGCAACCACAATTGGAATCAGAATATCCATTGCTAAGTGATACAGTCATAAAATATGACATCACATGACAGCATCATTCAGTGATGGCAATCCTGACAGTAACGGTTGCCATCATCACTTCCAGACATTTGTTGTTGTTCAGTCGCGCAGTTGTGTCCGACTCTTCGCGACCCCATGGACTACATTACGCCAGGCCTCCCTGTC
>JANHZU010044211.1:0-11515 GCA_032468055.1 Acrochordus granulatus | reverse complement strand
GCTTCTTACTACACTGTCTAGGTTTGCCATAGCTTTCCTCCCAAGGAGCAAGCATCTTTTAATTTCATGGCTGCAGTTACCATCAGTAGTAATCTTGGAGCTCATGAAGGTAAAATCTGTCACTGTTTCTATTTCTTCCCCTTCTATTTTCCAGGAAGTGATAAGACCAGTTGCCACGATCTTAAGTTTTTTTTTCATGTTGAGTTTCAAACCAGCTTTTCAACTCTCCTCTTTCACCCTCATCAAGAGGCTCTTTAGTTCCTCTTTACTTTCTGTCATTAGAGAGATAATTGTCTGCATATCTGAGGGTGTTGATATTTCTCCCGGCAATCTTAATACCAGCTAGTGATTCACTGAGCCCAGAATTTTGCATGACATAATCTGTATATAAATTAAATAAACAGGGTGACAATGTATAGCCTTGTCATACTCCTTTCCTAATTTTGAAGCAATCCACTGTTCCATGTCCAGTTCTATTGTCATAAATATATTGTAACTTTGCTATATGCCACATGTCATTATGTTAAATGTTATGAATATATTACAAGTATATTAGAAGGAATAGCCATGCTATTCAAGGTGAACCCACAAGGCTGCTCATATTGCTTACCAACTAAGTGCTTGAATATGTGCATGAATGTGTTATGGATGGTACAGTTAATCAAGAACTAAGATTATCAGGAACAGTAGTGGGCATATGGAATGTCAAGGAAATGTATCTTCCTAGAAGTCCAGGAACAGAGTAAAAATGTGCAGTGTTTGGGTGTGCTCGAGATAAGGTGTACCATAGCCATGTTGGGTCCCTGATGTATTATACCTAAGAAGTTGGCAAACAAGTTGGGTATAAAAAAAGAATGAGATGATATGAACAACCAAGCTTGTTCTTGGTTGGAGCAGGAGATGCCCCGAGTTGACTTCTCAGCCCACTCTAATGCAGATTGACCACCTGTATTGAAGAGTGTATGTCAGTGTTGTGTGAATGAGTGTGGATTAGCCTTGTTGGGCAACAATACTTACAGCAACTGATGAGCCTTTTTTGGGCACACACATTGATTTATCCTTGGTTGGGCACACATATTGATTTAACCTGGGTTGGGCACACACCTTGATTTAGCCTGGGTTGGGCACACACTTTAATTTCCAACAATTTAGGTTGGGCACATTTGTAGTAATTTTGTAATCTTGTAGTAATTGTATGCTTGCCTCGCTTTTGCCTGAATAATACAAGAATAAAAGATCTATTACCAAACTCTATTTTGAATGAGCTGGACTTAAAAACAGTATTTTATAATACTGTTGTTTCTTGATTAGCATACAGGTTTCTCAGGAGATAGGAAAGGAGGTCTGGTTCTCCCATCTCTTTAAGATTTTGCCCCAGTTTGTTGTGATCCACCTAATCAAAGGCTTTAGTGCAGTCAATGAAGCAGAAGTAGATGTTTTTCTGGAACTCCCTTGCTTTTTCCATAATCCAGAGAATGTTGGCAATTGGATCTCTGGTTTCTCTGCCTCTTCAAAATCCAGCTTGTACTTCTGGTAGTTCTCAGTTTACATACTGCCAAAGCCTAGCTTGTAGTATTTTGAGCATAACCTTGCTAGCATGTGAAATGAGAGCAATTGTATGGTAGTTTGAACATTCTTTGTCATTGCCCTTCTTTGGGATTGGAACATAAACTAATATTTTCCATTCCTGTGGCCACTGTTGCATTTTCCAATATTTATTTATTTGTATTTCTACATTTCTATACTGCCAATTTCCAAAGACTCTTGGCGGCTTAGATAGGTTAGAGATTATACATTACATTACTTTTTATTTACCCTGCCCCCCTCAGCTGGCTGGTGATGTTCATATCCGAGACATCCTCTGAGACTCCTGTTCCACCCCTGGGACGGGCGAGTTCCATACTGACTCTCTGCTCTGTCATTTTGCTGGCTGGCTTTTCCCTCCAAAGGAGATACCCATCAATCTACTCGCATTTTCACAAGCTTTCGAACTGCTGGGTGGGCAGGAGCTGGAGGCGAGTGATGGGAGCTCACCCTGTCATGCAGAGCTGCAGCTCAAACCACCAAAGTGCCGGCCATTTCTGGTTGACATAACAGTGGCATTAAGCCGCTGTGCCTCCTGGAATATTGAATACAGCACTTCAACAGTATCAGATTTTAGGAATTTAAATTGTTCAGCTGGAATAGCATCACATCTCCTAGCTTTCTTATTAGTAAACATTACTAATAAGAATACTTATAAAGAATACTTAATAAGTATTCTTATTAAGAAACATTCCTAAGGCACTTGACTTCACACTCCAGGTTGTCTGGCACTAGGTCAGTAATTGTAATTAACAGGGACATTTAGATTTTTAGATTTTTCTGGTACATGTCTTCTGTGTATTTTTGCTACCTCTTCTTAATCTCTTCTGCTTCTGTTAGGTCCCTATCATTTTTGTCCTTCATCATGCCCATTTCTTCATGAAATGTTCTCTTGATATCTCTAATTTTCTTGAAGAGCTCTCTAGTCTTTCCCAGTCTATTGTTTTCCTCATTTTCTTTGCACTGTTCATTTAAAAAGGCCTTCTTATCTCTCCTTGCTATTCTCTGGAAATCCTCATTCAGCTGGTGTATCATTCACTTTGTCCCTCGCCTTTCACTTTCCTTCTTTCCTCAGGAAAGGAAAAGGAAAAGGAAAGGCTGTTTATAAAGCCTCATCAGAAAGCTGCTTTGCTTTTTTGCATTTATTTTTCTTTGGCATTGTACAAGAGTAGCTACCTTTTGTACAATGTTATGCATCTCTGTCCATAGTTCTTCATGCACTCTGTGTACCAGATCTAATCCCTTAACTCCATTAATCACCTCCAGTGTATATCAAGGGATATCATTGAGTCATACCTGAATGGCCTGGTGGTTTTACAGTAACCTGGGGACTGGTTACTGTAGTTCCAAAGTATGTGGGATTTTGCTGGAGGAAAGTTATACTATAAGGCCTACATAGCATTGATTTCTTAGTCTGGTCTACCTTGTAGAACTGTCAAAATATCTCTGACTATAGATGGTTATTTGTACAACTTTGGAAAGAGGAAGTTTAAGTACATTCAAAGCATAAACTTAATCAAAAGTTTTGTATACCAGATGCAGAATTTAACAAGAGATAACATATATCTCATTTATAGATTCTATACATTTTATTATTTAAATGCAGCCATCACAGATATATTCTGATCTGTATTTTCAACAAAAACAACAGCCAAGATGTTTTGAGTAATTTCTTTCATGTAATTTATGTCTGATCTTCTTTTAAATAAATAGTTCTACAAGTGTTATTTATTCTTTTAAATAAATAGTGGTAGTTCTATAAGTGTTTATTAAATGTCTTATTTATAAGACATTATTTTATATAGATTGTGAACTGCAAAGTGAAAATTTAAGCGACTAAAAATCCAAAAAATTACTTATCCATATAACCTTATTCTGACCATACCATTTTTTTTACTATAGGTATAATTCCTTTAATGCTGCATACAAAGTTCAGTAGAGATTCCAAAGCAAATATTAAACTTATGACTGAATAAATTCCTTTAATCACACTGTTCTCTTCTACAAATTTGATTTGATTTTCAAAATGTTCAAAGACATTTCTCATGCTCAAGGTTAATATAACTATATATTTGACTCTCTTTAGTAGGATACATAAAATATGTTATTAATAACTTGGTGGTTATGAATAAGTATTTCTAATGTGTCTATAATTTTACATAGTATGTTTAAAACATTTGGAACAGGAATGCCTTACAGCTTTACCCTTCTGGTCTAGAGTCTGTTCTTCCATTTCAACTTGGGCTTCAGAACCAGATCTCTGGATTGAATTAGGTTGGTTTATAAATCTTTACCTAAAGATTTGAAAAGAACTACCCCTGTTTTAATAATTTCCAAATTCACCATTGCAAGAATTTGCAACATAATGCATGTGTGAAATGCTCTGAACACACCTAAAATACATTAGCAAGCTGCATTCTAATTTAGTAGATTAAGAGATCTCCTTAATTGAGTTTCCTTTTTCAGCTAGTTAAATATGCTGGGACAAAGTTGTTCAAGGCCACCCAATGATCTACTTTGCCTAATGCAGGTTTGAACAAGAAAATTCTAAAGTCTCCTTTCTCCCATTCTGACACACTGATCTTCAAAAAAATAATTACAAACATTGAGGATTCCCATCACAGGGATGTTTAATAGTTGTAATTACTGACTTAGTGCCACTCACAAGTCTTCTTGAAGAATTAGTCCAGTTATTTCAATGGGGTTTTAGTGATAATAGAGTTATTTGAATCAGGCCTTTATAACTGAGCTAAAATAATCCTTAATGGCCACTAGTTAGCATTTTCTATATATTTCTACTACCATCTGAAAACTATACATAGAGCAGATATGCTGTAATAGCTTTGATTTTGCTTCCTGCCAACTATCCCAATTCTTTTCATTGGCAGTTTGAACTTCATGCATTTAAAATACACATCCTAAAACAGCATTGGAAAGATGTGGTGGCTGAGTAGTTAACATACTGCGCTTGTTGGAGGAAGGTCAGTAAGTAGCTTGGCAGTTTGATACCCAAGCCTGCTGCATAATGGGATGAGCTCTTGTTATTTGCCATAGCTCCTAAAACCTAGCAGTTCTAAAGTCTGTAAAAAATGCAAGTAGATAAATAGGTACCATCTTGATGGGAAAGGCAACAGTGTTCCATGCACCTTGGTGTGTCGTTATGCTGATCACATGACCACAGAAGCATCTTTGGATAAATGCTGGGTCCTTGGATTTGAATTGAAGATGAATACCACCCCCTAGAGTCAGCCACAACTGCAGGGGAAATCTTTACCTTTTTACCTTTAATACAGAATTGGGTCCTTTTCAAAGGACAGTGGGAGAGATGATAGGAATAGACAGATAGACAGACAGACATAAAGAGATTTTAACAGCATTATACCAATTACTATTGGTATCACTTTTGCTTTTTTTTTTGCCATAGTTGTTCTATTTCTATTTGCAGGTCTTTGTATTTTGTCATTTTCTCTAAATACTTTTTCTTCTCTTCTATTCTTGATATTGTTTCACTATCAGATTTTTTTGTCTTTCTTATCAACGATTGTTAAGTCTGCAGTGTTATGTGGCAGGTGTTTCAAAATTATGTTTGAATTCTGAAGTCCCAGAACAATTTAGCTTCTTCATTTTCTATTTCTTTCTCTATTTTATGATCCTACCAGTTCTAGCTTGCAGGTAAATGGTATTTCTTGCAGATTTCCCAGTGTATGTTTGTTGCTAATTTATCACACCATTGTTTGTAGTCAGTCTGTGTGATCTTCTTGCAGCAACTAACTAGGTGGTCCACTATTTCTTCAGCTTCTTTATGGAGGCAACATTTCCTATCTGTTGTTGTCTTCTCAATATTAGCCTTGTATGCATTTGTTCTTAACACTTGGTCCTGAACCCTTCTGTCCCTTTCTTCAGTCTTTCTGCTCTTAGCCATTTGCCTTGCCACGTCTCTTTTCTATTCTTCATTTAATCTTTCTTATATGCCAATTTAGTCTCTCCAGTACTTAGTAAGACTTCCTGGAATACTAGCTTTAGTGCATTTCCTTCACTGCCCTTCAGGTATTCTGAAAATGCCCTTTTTTCTTCTTCAACTGTCTGGTGTACTTGCAATATTCCATGTCCATCTATTTTCCTTGGTAGTCAGAGTCCATCAACTTCCCTGCATAGATGAAGACCATAATTCATTATTGTTATTTTTCTGGTCTTCCTATCCAGGGCCTTTAGGTTTGCTTGAGCTCAGTCCACTATTCTAGCTGTGTATCTAATGACTGGAATTGCCCAATTGTTAATTGCCTTGATAGTATTTCCTCCACCAAGTTTAGACTTAAAGACCTCCTTCACTCTCATGTTGTATGCATTTCTGACCTTCTTGACTGGTCATGAAGGATGCAGTGATCATCTTCATTGAGACTGTTTTCCATAGGACATCTTGATTCCTTTGCTTTTCACCATTTTTCCCACATTTATTCAGTTTAAACTCCATCACAATATCTTGGATGTATATGTGGATAGTACTGAACAGTAATTCTATCTCAGATGGTGTTTTCCATGAAACTTCAGATCATCCATATAAAGGAGATGGAATAGGTTGGCAGATGTGTTTGATGTTTGATAGCCATGGCCTGACTTGTTCAGCATGGTTGACAGAGGAATCAGCATGAAAACAAATAATAGTGGTGATAGTGAGTTCCTTGAAATATTCCTCTCTTGATATTAACCTCTCCCAGTCTATCACTATTGTCCAGCAAACCTGTATTCCATTATGCCACTGATCTTTGCACAAATCTTCTGATGTTTCTACTGATTCCTGTTATTTCTAGGCACTTGATTATCCAATCATATGGCAGAGAGTGGAATACCTTCTTCCAATCAATCCATGCTACATTCTACTTGATCTTTCTTCTTTTGCAGTTTTCCAGTAACATCTTGTCAATTTCAAGCTGATGTTTTGATCTTCTGCTATGTGGGCGGTTTTCTTTCTGCTCAGATGGAATTGTTTTCAATCAGATGCTGTTGGACTGTAGCAGCTACTATACCAGTTAGGAATTTAACAGTTGTTGGAAAGCACATAATTGGCCTGTAGTTGCCTGCTATTGTCCCTTTTGCTGAATCTTTCATTGTCAAATAGGTTTTCCCAGATGTAAACCACTCTGCAATTTCACCTGTTTGCAGTATCTTATTAAACAGTTTGGCAATGAGGGGATACATACCAGTCAGATGTTTCAACCAAAAAACATGCAGTTCATCTTTAACTGGTACTGATCAATTTTTGATCTTCTTTGCAATTTTCTCCATCATTTTTACTGTTATTATTAGTTGTTGTTTTTTTTTTCATTTCAGCTTCATGTTTAGTGTTATCCACCTCTTTTAGTTAAGTTGAATTATTATTGCTTTTCTTTGGATTATCTCATAGCTGTACTCAGAGCTGCACTTTTTCTTCGTTGTCAGGTATTGACTGGTTCAATGCATTCTCTCCATTGATGGATTGGTAGAAATATTTCTGATTTGACTGAAATTGGAGATTCTGCCTATAGTGTGCAATTTGAATGTGTGTATGTGTTTATGTGTCTGTGTGTGTGTATGTATTTATTGTTGTTGTTCAGTCGCTTAAGTGTTTTTGACTCTCCACAACCCCATGAACCACAGCACACAAGGCCTCCCTGTTCTGCATTGCCTCCTGGAGTCCACCCAAATCCACACTCATCACACTGACTATGCTATCTAACCATCTCATCTTCTGCCATTCTCTTCTCCTTTTGCCTTCAATCTTTTCCAGCATCACAGTCTTTTCTACTGAGTCCTCTTTTTGCATTATGTGGCCAAAGTACTTGAGCTTCAGCTTCAGTATCTGTCCTTCTAATGAAGACTGATTTCCTGTAGAATAGACTGGTTTGTTCTCTTTGCAGTCCAAGAATCTTCTCCAGCAGCACAATTTGAAGGCATCAGTTTTTCAGCACTCAGCCTTCCTTACGGCTAACTCTCAAAGCCATACATTACTATTGGGAAAACCATAGCTTTAACAATACAGACCTTTGTCAGCAAGGTGATATCTCTGGATTTTTAATATGCTTTCTAGATTTTCCAAAGCTTTCTTCCCAAAGAGCAAGCATCTTTTAATTTCATGGCTGCAGTTACCATCTGTAGTTATCTTCGAACCTAAGAAGATAAAATCTGTCACTGCTTCTATTTCTTCTACTTCTATTTGCCAGGAAATGATAGGACTGGATGCCATGATCTTAGTTTTTTTAATGTTGAATTTCAAGCCAGCTTTTGTATTCTTCTCTTTCACCCTCATCAAGAGGCACTTTAGTTCCTCTTCACTTTCTGCCATTAGAGTGGTATCATCTGCATATCTCAGGTTGTTGATATTTCTCCTGGCAATCTTAATTCCAGCTGGTGATGCATCCAGCCTGGCATTTCACATGATGTACTCTGTATATAAGCTAAATAACAGGGTGTCAATATACAGCCTTGCTGTACTCCTTTCCCAATTTGGAACCAATCTTTCATTCCATGTCCAGTTCTAACTGTTGCTTCTTGACCAGCATACAAGTTTCTCAGGAGACATGTAAGGTGCTCTGGTACTCTCATCTCTTTAAAAATTTGCCACAGTAGGTTGTGAGCCATGTAGTCAATGAAGCAGAAGTAGATTTTTTTTTCTGGAATTCCATCGCTTTTTCCATGATCCAGTGAATGTTGGCAATTTGATATCTAGTTCCTCTTCATCTTCAAAACCCAGCTTGTACATCTGGTAGTTCTCAGTTCACATACTGCTGAAGCCTAGTTTATTGTATTTTGAACATAACCTTGCTAGCGTGTGAAATGAGCATAATTGTATGGTAGTTTGAACATTCTTTGGCATTGCCCTTCTTTGGGACTGGAATGTATACTGAGCTTTTCCAACCCTGTGGCCTCTGTTGAGTTTCCCAAATTTGCTGGCATATAGAGTGTAGCACTTTCACAGCATCATTTTTTAGAATTTTAAATAGTTCATCTGGAATGCCAGCACCTCCACTAACTTTGTAGTTAGTAATGTTTCCTAAGGCCCACTTGACTTTACACCCAGGATATTTGGCTCTAGGTCAGTAACCACATAATTGTGGTTATCAGGGAAATTTAGATATTTCTTGCATAGGTCTTCTGGGCATTCTTTCTATCTCTCTTAATTTCTTCAGCTTCTGTTAGGTACCTACCATTTTTGTCCTTTATCATGCTCATCTTTACATGATACACACAATCACATATGCATACACAGTACTGTGCAAATGTCTTATGCCACCATTAGTTTTGTTCTTTTAACAATGGTATAATGACCATATGTTATTAGTCTCTTTATTAGCATACAACCTGAAAATGCAGGAAATTTGTATGTAGTCCTCAAAAACAGGAAAAAGCAAAGAAAACAGCTAAGGTAACAAATATTTAATACTGATTATTTAGTACTGAATTTTGCTTGAAGAAGCCAATTTGGCATGAAAATTGTGTTTGTTTCAATGTTGTGTACAAATTTCCTGTATTTTCTGTTTGAATCTTAATACCTAAGATTTTAACACCTAAGATTCACAATGTTATGCATGGTATAAATGGAATGACATCACCATTGAAAGTCAGATTGATTACATACTAACAAGAGTAAAAAGAAGATTCAGAATACTCGATGCAAAAGTAATCCCCAATGGGCTATGTGACACTAATCATAAGATTGTGGAGCTAACAGCAAGAAATAAGAAATTTAATATTAACAGGAAAAGACCAAATTTAAAAAAAAACTGAATTAAGATAAGAAAATTTAAACAAGGAGTAACAGCAGAACAGTTACAACAAAAGGTGGAGACAGCATTTAACCAACTGCTCCCAGAGTTTGGAAACATGGAGGATGAATGGAAGGAATACTACCCTGCTTAGCATCACAGAAGACCTATGCAGAAAAAGGAAAAGTAGAATAAAACGAAATGGTATCAAGCACACTGCACGATGATGTGACGAGGTTAAAGAAGCAGTAAAGTTAAAAAAAAGAGTCATACAAATGTTGATTAAATTAGGTAAAGAAAAATATTATATCAACTACAGATTACAATGCAGAGATACCAACAGGATAATCAAGAAAGCAAAATCCTGGGAGTGCTTCAAAAATCATTAGTAGAAAATGAGAGAACAGCCTGAAGAATGTTTTTCAAAGTAGTCAAAAGTATATGGAAAATAGAGGAGAATTATGACTCCACAGAAATAATTAATGACAAAAACAGAAATCCATGAATAGAACAATTAGAGGTAATAAGAAAGGTAAGGACAGCATTTCAAAGAACTTCTCAACCCCCTTGGAGAGTATAACCAAGAAATATTGGAAAACTACAAAACAATAGCTCTAGTACCTGAAATATTGATTGAGGAATTAGCAAGAGTTGTTAAAAAGTCACCTAATAGAAAGCACCCGGAATACCAACTATTTGTTGGTAGAAATAATCCAAGCAGCAGGGGAAAGCATCATTAGATGGCACAAGTAAACAGCATAGACACAAGTAACTGCATCTACTGATTGGGCACAAACATAATAATATCATTGTGGAAAACCAAAGGGAGCAAACAAGAATGTGTACAAATACACATCTCACTTTTGAGCCATGTACGGAAAATGTACGTCTAGATAATATAAACGAGGTTAAGACTAGTTATAGAACCACAACTAGCAACAGAACAGATGGGGTTTAGAAGAAATAGAAGCTGCACAGATGCAATTTTTATACTTCAACAACTAATAAAAAAGAATATGGAATACAGTAAGAACCTCTTTGTCACATTTGTAGACCAAGATAAAGCATTTGGTAGAGTTGATAGGAAATTGCTATAGCAAACAGTGATCCAGCATGGAGTAAGTGAACATCTTATTAGGCTATGCAAAAGCTAATATAGCAATTGCAGAAGTGTAGTTAGAACAAATCAAGGAACATCAGAATCCTTCACAATAACATCCAAAGTAAAACAGGATGCATATTATCACTACTATTATTTATCACCTACATGGACAGCATAAGTAAATAAGCCAAGTCCAAGAATGGAAATAATATCAACTCTTTGCAGACGGTCAGGCATTGAGCACAAGTACAGTTAATATCAGAATCAGTAAAGAGAAGACAGAAATAATGGCAATTGGAAGAAAAAAAGCATACCTTAAATATAACTATGAATAGAGGGAACAAGTATAAAACAAGTACCAGAATTCAAATACCTAGGAACAACAATCACTGAAGATGGAAAAATGGACAAAGAGACATATGATGTCAATAAGGCAAAACAATGTATGATTGCATCATAACATATGATGCAATAAGGCAAAACAAGTGCTGGGACAGCTAGTTCTACTCCTACAATATAAGGCTGTACTGATCAATACAAAGAATCTTCTTATACAAATCATATGAGTCTTCACTTCCAAATTTTTCATAGGGAGCTGAAAATAACCATTGGATCCAACCTATTTATATATTCTCAACAGGCTTAAGATTGTCAGATGTCAAAGTAAGTGAAATTTCTCCATGCCTTCTTTGACTTACCTCAAAAGATCTGTCATTCCCTCTATAAAAGGCCCATCTCTGTCCTTGCACTGATGTGTGATATGAGGAATGCTGCCATGAAAATGCTACTTTCATTTCTCAAACATTTATTTATATTCTCAGGTGGAGGCTTTCATTTTGTTGTTGTTACTGAATTTTATTACAGAGCAACCCACTTTGAAACATGAGACCTGTAGTATTTAATTCCAGTTTATTAAAACTGTAATTGAAGGTTATTAAGAGACAATCGGCTTAGTCTTTACACAGTATTTACATTAAATGGGGAAAACCTCCTTCAGGTGTTTGGCCCATAAATTTAAGTAACCATCGCAACAAAGTTTAGAAAACAGGCATCTGGACTGGATTTTTCTCAAGTCGACTTGAGAAAAATC
>JANHZU010044113.1:0-11518 GCA_032468055.1 Acrochordus granulatus | reverse complement strand
GTAGTCCAGGATTGAGATGACGAGGGCATGAGTGACCGAGTGTAGGGACTCCTGGTCCAGGAAGGGGTGTAACTGGCACAGAACATGAAGCTGTGCAAAGGCTCTCCTGGCCGCACTCGCTACCTGCTCTTCAAGTAGGAGTCGCAAGTCCAGGAGAACCCCCAAGTTACGCACCGGGTCTATCTGGGGTAGTGCGACCCCATCAAGAGATAAAGATGGAAATGTCCTAGGACCCAGACCCCCTGCCACCCAAAGCCACTCTGTCTTGCCAGGGTTCAACCGAAGTCTGTTGTTCCCCATCTAGGCCTGAACAGCCTCCAGGCACTGAGTCAGGGCCAGGACAGCATCACTTGGGTAACTTGGGAAGGAGATGTAAATCTGGGTATCATCAGCATACTGATGATACCTCTTCCCATGGTGACGAATGATCTCACCCAGCAGTTTCCTGTAGATGTTAAAAAGGAAAGGAGAAAGCATCGAGCCCTGCAGCACACCACAAAGTAATGGCCGAGGACTGGACCTCTCCCTCCCTATTAGCATATTTGGTGTTAGGCACCCACTTCCTTTCTTTTCGAGCAGATGGCACCCGACGATCAGGCCGCAACCTTGCTGGGCTGGGCAGCGGGCCAAAGAAAGCTGTCATCAGCCTTGTTCTGATGTGTGCACAGGGCGACAACTGTCTTACCACGACATCTGGTCAGAGACCTAATCTGATTTTCTGCATTCCCACATCACTGAAATACAAACTCAGCACCTCGCGGCTAAAACGGTGCTGGTTTGGCTATCGGCCTCTGTCCAGGGACAGGGCAGTTCTTGCGCCTCCAAAGCTTACAAAGAGGGAGCACCGCCCCAAGCCCACCCGCCTTGCGCCAGAGGGCCCCAGCCATGCAGCTTTCAATAGCTGCACTTCAAGGCAAAGTTTTAACTTTTGGCTCCACAGCTGTTAAACTAATATGGTGACTTTATGGCAACTCATCTATGCCACACCATATAAAGAAAAGTTTTTTTAAAAGCTCTAATAAAAAAATACGCTTTTGTTTCCTTTTGAATACAGTTCGCATTTGTAAGATCTGCAATTCTCTCATCTGGTCTGTTTCATAAAATATATTGACTTAAGTCTGCCTTACTTTTGAGGGCACATGTACTGGATTGAATTGCAGATAAGTTTAAAATTTAGTAAAGAGGTTTAATTCAAATATAACACTATGTTACATAACAATCATATAATGCAAATGAAATACTTAAATTAATAAAGCTTTTTTAACCTGAAGAAATTTGCTTTCATTCAAATTGTATAATACAAAGCAAAAAAACAGTCTCTGAATTTTTACCTGTCTAAAGTAGTATCAGATCTATATCGATTAAGCAAAACTTTCTTATTATCTTCACCTTCTTGGTTCCTATTATTAAAAAAGGAAAATTAATTCATGATAGTTAATATTCATTAGTTATCATCTCACACAGGTATGAAACCTGCCAGCTGATTAGCTTATATAAAATTATCTTCAGACTATGGAATAAATTAAAGTATGACAGCATTTCCACTGAGGTAATAAAATATAGGTAATCACAATAACATTGCTAATAAATAAACTTTAACAGCCATATTTTTTTAAATAAAACAAAATAAATATAAACATATGTGCAAGGTCTAAAATTAGTCCTTCAGAATGAGATCAAACAGATCAGCAAGCAGGTCTCATTCAGACCTCAGACCCAAAACCCAGATCTATAAGACTAGCAGGGCCAGGGCCATTAGAATCTCCAAGGGAATGCTGTATCATAGGGCATGCACTGCCTCAGAGCAGGCAGGACTTCTAGGTGCCACCAAATGACACTTCTTAATAAAGGGGATCTGGTGCACAAAATAAATGTATGCGGTAGCCCTAACTACCACTGCTCTTGTCCAAAGGAATGCAATCCCATTCAAAACCTGAAATGGAAAGTTCTTTCATTTGCTAAATCTCAAATCCAAAAGCTACTTAGCTTTGCCAGGGTTGAGCCAAATCCTGTTTTTCCCTCTAAGATCCCCTACTCCCTGAGAAAGAACCCAGATAATATCTTTAGTTGGCCTGAAGGAGAGATGCATAATTGGATATTATTACCCAATTACAGGTAGCCCTCAACTAACACTTGTAATTGAGCCTGGAACTATGGTCATAATATGATCATTAAGTGGGTCATCATGTGACCATGCTTGATTTTATTGTCTTTTTTGCAGTGATCATTAAGCAAACACAGCAGTTGTAAAGTGAATGCTGTGGACATGAAGCAGATACTGCAATCATTAGTGAACTATTGTTTGCAATGGGCATTTTTTTGTTGGAAATCAGAAGTAAACATAAGTCTCTGGCAAAAAAGTTGTAAATTGCAGTCATATGACCATGGGACACTGCAAATGAATATAAATGTGGGCAGGTTTGCCAAAAAATGGAAACAAGGAGTGTTTCCTGATCTGTCTTCTACAGGGTGTGCCCACGAATGCCATATTTACGGTCATCTGTAGGGATAAGTCCAGGCTTATCCAAACCAGGCCTTGCTTCCTGTGGCTTTCCTTCCTGTAAATACTGGAAGAGCTAATCTCATCTGGACCAGGTTTCTTTCCCCCCATAAATATGGCATTCGCAGGCACACCCCATGGAAGCGTGTTTACTGGAAAAAGCAGGAACCTGGGAAGATGTTCTCATGCCTGTGGAACTCATGATAAGGAATCTTGCCTGCTTATCTCGTATCTATGTCCTACAACTGACTGATGTAATGTGCTCTGTTTATCTTGTATCTATGTCCTGCAACTGAATAATGTAATGCAGCACATGTGAATAAAAGGAGAGATGGTGGGCTCAGAAGTGTGTGCAATGCTTGCTCGCTGCATCATGCATCATGCTTCATCTTCTAGCTGAAGAGGGTGCATGCTTGCTCAATGCTTCATGCACCATGCTTCATTTTCTAGCTCCTGCCTCCCCATTTCCCAAGTTGTGCTTTTGTCTGTCCCCTTTCTTATTGCTTTATCCAGCACTCGCTAATCACTACAAGTGGTGCCCAAACAGGGACCAGAACAGGAACCAGAACCGGGACCAGAACTGGGACTGGATTGGATCTCACCCCAGAACAAGAACCTCAACATATATACCATGCCCGGCGAGGGTTCCAGATGCATCATTTCATCTCCACGATCCCTGGAAAATATGGCGTGTTCTCTCTTTCTTTCTACATCTCTTTCTCTTTCTCCTTTGCAAATTCAGCATTGTAATGCCTTGCTTTACTTACTACGTAAAGCACAGCAGTCCTCTTCAAAGCGCAATCTTAGTGCGCTAATTCAGGAAGTAGGGGAATGGTGTCCTTGGAAACGAGAGGGTGGGTCCCTATGGGTTGAGTACTAGGACAAAATTGAGCATATATTGCATGCTGAACCTAGCGCGCCTATTAGAATTCTTCAGTCTTGGTTTCTCTGTTGTGGTGCCATCACGTGTTTTTCTCCATAAAAAAAGGGCTTCATTTCCTGCCGCTTTATCTTCTTGTCCTCCTTTAGTATGTGTTCCTTCCTCTTCACCACCTATGCACATTCCTGCTATTGTAGATTCCATTAAGGAAAAAAATTTAATGAGCCTTCTTATAAGCAGGAAAAGTCAATTTTCTACAGTAGATTTGCAAATAAAAAGTCCACTGCAATGGCTTCATCACATTGCTGCTTGTGCTAGAAAGGCATTCTGTAAAATACCAGCTACTGAAACACCTATTAAAAGTTAGACAAAGAGCTACCAAACTATTTTAAAATTTAACTACCCATTTGCAAAAGGCAAATAGAGGCAGCGAATGAGTTGCTGCTCAAATTAGCCCAAGAACATGCTAACACTGATTGCGAACATGCATTACAAATCCTGGCTGCAATTACCACTTCGCAGCTTCTTGATATGCTCCATGCATGTCAGAATTTTAACTCACACACCTTTAAGGCTGATCTTTTGGCTGCTATACAGCAGCAAGGAAAAATAGGAAAATCTAGCTTTTCATTCCAGTCCCTTCATTCCACCCCAACCGCAAACGATCTTACAAGCTGCTACGGAAAGTAGCACCAGGTTAGATCTAACTTCCGGGAGAAGTTCACCTTGTCCTTCTCAGGTTCACAAATCTTTGCCTGTAAACACAATAGGATTTATTTTGTCCTGGTCCCAGTGAGGGATGACAGCTGGTCTGTCATCTCAGGAGTGATTGACTCTGATTATACAGGCATAATCAAGGTATAAGTCTGGACTAATTTACCACAATTGCTGCCGAAAGGCGCTTCTATAGCTCAATTAGTCGTGATAATTTATTTCTGTTTTTAGTGCTGACTGCTACCGATCTTCTTTGTAAGGGGCGATTTCAAACTTTACAACTTACTGGGAATAATCAGATTAATCTTATCCTTCCTTTATGAAGGATGAACACACTTATTTAAGTCAACAATCATTATCTTATCAGGTAGCTTTAAGTGAGCTTTACTCACTTACTCTACTCTACTCTAGAGTAGGCTCAAGTCAAAACAATTTGCCAAAGATTCACGCCTTGCCTTAGTTCTATCTGCACTATTGTTTGTCAAACTCTTACGCTCTCCTATCTTTTTGGAGTCATCACCTACCAATTACCACATTCTGTTAAATGGAAAGTTTACTTAGCTCTATTGCAAAAAAGCCTTATGAGTGGAATTCGCCATGGTTATCCTGGCTTTCTGAATGTTTCATTCTCAACCGATTAATTTGGTTGTGGATAGTCTATATCTATCATTTATTTGAGCATCTACTCGCTTGCATTACACTGGTAATTGACAATGATTTAATGGCTTTATTCTTAACTTTTAACAACCTTTTGACAAACCAAACACATCCACTCTTTGTCATGTGCAATGCTGGGGCTGATCACACTCTTAAAACACTTATCTTTTCATTCTTTATGATCAGACTCTTAAAAATTCTATCTCTGCATTCTTAGTTCTCTGATCCTGTTGCAAGTCATGCTTTCTTTCATCAATCTGCAAAAATGCTTGCAAAGAGGTTTTCCCCACCCCATTTTGGGAGGCACAGCAGATCGGGCATTCTTGTCTGCTTTCCGCAGCCATGTCCACTACTTTTGTATGCTGTTAATCCTAGAGGTCTGAATACTAGCCAGCTTTGGCAAATGGATGTTCCTATAATCCCTGATCTAAAACCCTGTATGTACACGTTTCTCTTGAGACATACTCTGGTTTTGTTTGGGCTACGGCACGTAAAGACTAAGCAAGTTATAAGTCAAACATTACATTGCCGTCATGGGTCACCTGCTCACATTAAAAAACAGATATCGACCCTGTGTAACGTATGCTTCTGCTACCTTAGCCCACAGTTTTGTTCTGCCTGAGATATCACTTTAAAACATGATACCCTGTACAATTCCATGGGACACACTATTGTGAAGCATGCCCATCGCTCTTTCAAAACACTGTTAGAAAAACAATTTAAAAATGGCAAGTTCCCAGCCATTTTAGTTCCCGGCCATATGGATAATTGGATATACAAAATGCCCTATATACAGTTGTATTTTCTTAAAATTATTTGACATTCAACACTGAGCGTCAGTTTCAGGAAAAGTCCTGAAAGGGCTGCTCCTGCTTCCCTTATTACATGGGGGCATGACGACGCTGCTGTACTTCCCTCTACAGATCCATTGTGGGTTCCAGCTTGGTGCAAAAAAAAAAAAAATGGCACTGAATGGCATAGAATCACGGACTGTTCAATCCAATTCCGAACTTCCAGTTGACAGTGAATGCTGCTTGAGGGGAGAGAAATGAACCAGAACGTTTCCCAGCGCAAAAAGGTCTTGCATGCATCTATGTCCAGTTACGTGGGGAGATATAAAAGCATTGGCATTGGCTCCTCACCTACAGTTACAACAAAGCCAGCAACCTGAGATTCCTGAAACTTTGTTTCTTTGCGATCACAGCTTCAGACTCATCAAGAGGAAACTCCTGAGAATTTATTTCTGGCAATCCTCACTCAAGTTACCACAAACTCATTACTAACTTTTATGTTTGTTCTATGTTTTGTTCTTGTGCAACCAATATCTGGACTTCAAAGTCATCCTTCATTAAAAGAGAGAATGTATTTTAACATTTGGCACCAGCTGGTCACACTAGCTAATGTGTCTGACTTTTGCTTAGCAAATCACATTGAACTAAGCAGCCAACATGTTTAATTCCAGTTTGCAGACAATTGCTTACACATACTAATGACACTATCTTTGGGAGTTTTGCTACAGTTGATTATTTTAACTTTTACCTCTTGGGGACCAATTGTAACTAGAGTTCCATGTGATTCTATATCTGTTTATACTACATTTGTTGCTGTTGTTCATGCTACTTGTGCTAAGGTTGTAAATTGTAAGAAAGTATGTATAACAATGGGAACAGCTGTTAGTTTTAAATGCTCACCTACCCAAACCTTATCATCTTATAAGACTCATGTTGTTCTACCAAAAGGATGGTTATCAGACTTTAATTGGTTGAAACAACTTTTTGGAGGATATGGAATCTTTGCATTTTGTCTTTTGATTACTTCTTTAATGCCCACCCTCTCTTTATTATACTGTGCACCAACTGGTATGATGCTTTCCAAAGATGATGTATGACTACATAAACAATTGCAAAGTTAATGAAATTAAAATTAAATTAAATTAGAAAAAGGGGACATGTAGGGATAAGTCCATGCTTACTAAACCAGGCCTTGCTTCCTGTGGCTTTGCTTTCTGTAAATACTGGAAGAGCTAATCTCATCTGGACCAGGTTTTCTTCCCCCCATAAATATGGCATTTGCAGCCACACCCCGTGGAAGCGTGTTTACTGGAAAAAGCCGGAACCTGGAAAGATGTTCTCATGCCTGTGGAACTTGTGATAAGGAATGATCAACTCTTGCCTGATTGTCCTGCCTGCTTATCTCGTATCTATATCGTACAACTGACTGATGTAATGTGGTCTGTTTATCTTGTATCTATGTTCTGCAACTGAATAATGTAATGTAGCACACGTGAATAAAAGGAGAGATGGTGGGCTCAGAAGAGTGTGCATGCTTGCTCACTGCATCATGCATCGTGCTTCATCTTCCAGCTGAAGAGGGTTCATGCTTGCTCAATGCTTCATGCACCATGCTTCATTTTCTAGCTCCTGCCTCCCCACTTCCCAAGTTGTACGTTTGTCCATCTCCTTTCTTATCGCTTCATATGGTGCTCGCTAATTGCTACAGTCATCCAAATGTTTGCAGCCCAGATATGGCAGCCAGAATATATTTAAGTGTTGTCAAACTAGCAACATCCAATCTCAATTTAATGAATAAATTGTTCAGGAGATAGGGAGTACTATTGTGCATAACTCATAATAAAAGGAGATTCCATTTATTGTAACTACAATGCTATTTTTTTCCTTTTGATAAACCCTCTAAAACAAATTGATTGGATCAACTTCATTTTAAAAATTAAACAGTACAATTATTATTAATTAAACTAATTATACAGCTATCAAGATATATCATATATTAATGTGTCTGTCAGATTTCATGATTGTTTCAAACAAGGAAGAAATTGATGCTTTACAATCAAGTCACAGAAAATGCCAGCATTTGAATTAAACCAAAGACCTGACTTTGCTCAATTAATAAAATAGTTTACTACAAATTATTAAACACTCTAAAATTTTATATGAAATAAAACTGTTACATCAATCATTACCTATGTTAACAGTAGAAAATAGAAACTAAACTGAATTATGAGCAGAGGCATTTCGAATTTGCAAATAAACCAGGAAGATGGCTAGCATATACATTCAGAAAGGAAAGAGAAAAGAAAATGAGAGAGAAATAGAAAAGAGGATATAGAAATAACAGACAATGATCTTATTAAAAAGTCATTTTACAACTTCTATTCCAATCTTTACAAGCAACAAGGACATACACAAAAATAGATGATTCTCTTCAAAAACAAAATTTACCTAAGCTCTCACAAGTTCAGAGACAACTTACAAATGAACCTGTGAAATATCCGAAGCTATTAAAAAATGAAAGTTGGCAAAGCTCTGGGTCCAGATGGTCTTACAAGCCAATGTTACAAATGCTTGTTACAAATGCTTTGCGGATCAACTTCTGTAGCCATTAAAAGATAGAATGAAAGTGTACTACAGGGGGCAAAGGCATAAAAAATAAATAAAGATGCCTCAAACTTGGAAGGAAATCAATATTGTGTTATTACCAAAGGAGTGTCAAGATGCTTTGAGGCCAACAAATTATAGACTAATTTCATTGTTAAACAATGACTCTAAACACTTTACTGCAATTCTGGCAAAAAGATTGAAAAAGGTTTCACAGTCTTATATTTGTGACGATCTATCTAGCTTTCTGCCAAAAAGAAAACTGAGAGATACTGTGAGAATCATTTTGAATGTTATTAAATATTTATAATATTATGATGAGAAGCAAGCAGCCTTAGTATTTCTGAAAGCCTTTGACAATTTAAATTGGGTGTTAATTTAAAGTCCTGGATGATATGGATTTCAGGGAGAAATTTATCCAAGGGGTTAAAGCAACATATACTTCAAAGCAAGCAAATGTTATTATTAATAGAGACTTAACAAAAAAAGCTTAAATATCTTGAGGTTATATTGACAAATACAAACTCTAAATTGTGATATTAAAAAAGACTTATCAAGATGAGATAATTTGCAATTGTTCCTATTGGGTAGAAGCTCTATAATTAAGATGAACGTCTTACCAAATATAGTGAAATCTTGGATTGCAAGCAAAATTCGTTCTGGAAGAGTGCTCTTAATCCAAAATGCTCCAAAATGCTCTTATACCAAAGCAAAGTTTCCCACAAGAAACAATGAAAAGTCGGATGATCTACTCCATGCCCCCCAAAATATTAATTAAAAAATCATTTTCAATGGTATTTTATGTAGAAATGATTGTCCCTAATATCTGAAACAAGTAGCAATGATTAATACACAATATAAAGTAGAAATAAAACAAATTAACCAGCACTGAGTTTTAAAAGAGTCCTGGCTGGTGTGAGGCAGACGAGAGGCTGGAGAGGAGGAGGGTTGTTATTGCTTGGAAGGAGAATCTGCGATCTGAATCTCAGGGGTTCTTTCTCTTGAATAACTTTCACTAACACTACCGGTTTCACTCAATTTATGCTTTTTGAATTCAATGTCCTCTTTTGACTCACTGGAATGTCTTTCCTTTCAGTTGGGTTTAACAAGGCACCTATCCAATGACACTTGCTTTTGCCCCCGTTTGAGGTTTTTGCAGAAATGTGACATTGCATTGTCATTAAATAGATTTGTTATTTGCACTGCTATAGCCTAATTCAGGTGGTGCTTTTCTCCAAAATTTTACACTGTTTCCCACATTTCGCATACCTCCCTAATCTCATTTGAAGTGAGGGATCCCTCCAACTCTTCCTCCTCCTCAAATGAAATCTCCTCTACCACCTCTTGTTGTTGCTCAAGATTGTCCATAGACAATTCCTGGCTATGTTCCACCACCAGCTCTTGAATGTTGTTCGCATCCATCTCTAGTCCCATGCTCTTTCCCAAAGACATGATGTCATGGACAACTGGTTCCTTTGTGGGAACAATCCTCTCAAGGTCATGTTCAACATCGCAGTCAGGCCACAGTTTTCTCCAAGCAGAATTGAGGGTTCTTTTGGTGACCCCCTCCCAGGCTTTATTGATGATCTTAAGGCAGTCCACAAAAGTGAAATAATTTTTCAAAAACTCTTGGAGGGTAAGGGTAGTTCCTTCGGTTACCTCAAAGCATCGCTGAAATAGGGCTTTCGTGTAGAGCTTTTTAAAGTTCGAGATGACCTGCTGACCCATGGGCTGGAGTAGTGGAGTGGTGTTGGGAGGAAGGAACTTGACCTTGATAAACTTGAACTCCTCCGATAAGTCATCTTCAAGGCCTGGAGGATGGGCAGGAGCATTGTCCATAACCAGCAAGACTTTGAGTGGCAGATTGCTTTCCAGGAGATATTGCCTCATTATAGGACCGAAGACCATGTTGATCCATTCAACAAACAAGATACACATGACCCAGGCCTTGCTGTTGGACCTCCACATTACAGTGAACTGGCTCTTCTGTACCTTACATTTCTTGAAGGCACATGGGTTCTCAGAATGATACATGAGCAGGGGCTTTATTTTCAAATCTCAGCTTGCATTAGCACAGAACAAGAGGGTGAGATGGTCTTTCATGGGCTTGTGACTGGGCATTGCAGTCTCTTCACTGCAAGAAGAGGATGTAGGTCCTCTTCGGCATCTTTTTTCAGAAGAGACCCATCTCATCACAGTTAAAAACTTGCAGTGGCAGGTAACCCTTGGAAGTCACAGAATTTTCAGACTCTGCAGTGAACGTCTCTGCTGCCTTAGCATCCGAGCTCGCTGCCTCTTCGTGCCTCAGAACACTATGGATACCACTTCTCTTAAAAATTATCAAACCATCCCCAGTTCACCTTGAAAGTTGCTTCTTCTTCTGTTGATGTACCTGTATGTACAATGCCCTCACCTTCTCGCAGATTATATTCTCACCTGCTAATTGCTTCTCATTGAGCCACATGAGAAGCAACTTTTCTACATCTTCCAGAACATGTAGCCATTGCTTTGTTATTCTCATGACTCCTTTCACTGGATGTAGCCCCTTCTTTCTTTTTCAAAATGGTGCAAATCATCAGTGTTGTCGCACACACCTCATTTGTACCTCTCAATTATTTCCTTCTTAAGGTCTACCGTAATCATTTCCTTCTTCTTCTTACCGCCTTCCTTTTTACACTTCTTCTTCATGGGGCTTCATGTACACACATGTGGTCACAATACAGTACACATAAACATGCACAGTAATAGCGTAAAATGCACGTGGTAGCATAAACAGAACTCTCATGCAGAAGCTGCCTGTACGAGAGAGGACGTGTAGTTCCGTGAGATTTCCCGTGCAAAGTCATTGCGCGATAGTTGTCTTTCTAGTTTTCACTCGTTAACCAAATTAAATTTTATTAAAAATTTTTGCTCATCTTGCGGAACACTCGTGAACCGCGTTACTCACAATCCAAGGTTCCACTGTACTACATCTCAGCATGACCACTAATTCTAATAGAGATATTTAATCTTAATATTGTAATACTTAATCACATTTTGTATCCATTTGATTAATTTACCTTAGCAACAGTATTATACACTGACCAAACCTTAATAGCAGATTATCTATGTTTAACTCCTAGCCTGTAGAAATAGAGGTTGAAGGTGGCAGTGACCAGTAGTTATTGTTTTTTTCTACCCAGAGGGATGGTTGAGATACTAACTGCTATGGGAAACTAGTAGGAATCTGCTGATCAAAATTTGTTGTATCATCTAGCATGTGTGCATGCACACACACCTACAGTTATGTGAAAAAGAAAGTACACCCTCTTTTTGTTCTATAGTTTCACGTATCAGGACATAGTAGAAATCATCTGTTCCTTAACAGTTAGA
>JANHZU010044061.1:0-11521 GCA_032468055.1 Acrochordus granulatus | reverse complement strand
GATGGTAACAAAGCAGATCATCACATGACCTGACTTGTTTTAAAACTTTTTTTGCGGCAGATGTTAAGCAAATGCATTGTTCACTATGCGACATTTTTGCTGAAAACCAGAATGAAACACTGGTTTTTGGCAAAAACATTGTAAATCGCATCACACATCTGCCAGTTTGTGCACTTGGAGTCACTGTGCCCAAACATGTTTTATCTCAGATGCTAAAATCTCTTCCTGGCAGATCATCATTTTGGTCACATTCTGCCAATAACGACAGAATAGTTGAAGCAGGGGTCTTACGAGTTGTAGTGTGTAGCTCTGGAAGCTGGGTATTAAGCGAAAAAGGCTTGAAACCTTGGAATTATGATTGGGGAATAGTTATTAGGATACCATAGCCTGCAGCAGTCACTCCTCAATCAGTGTTTCTCAATCTTGGTGACTTTGAAGTGTGGACTTCAACCTGCCTTGGCAATTTTAAGAGGTGTGGACTTCAACTCCCAGAAGTCCATGCTGGCTGGGGAACTCAGGGAATTGAAGTCCACACCTCTTAAAATTGCTAAGGCTGAAAAACACCATCCTAGAATAATTAGGGCTGGCAGAAGCTGAGGGTATATGCTGTGAGCAATGATGGATGTGGGGAAATGACTAGTGGAGTATCAAGGAAATCTGGAGAGCCAGGTCTGTACTCTTACAGAGGAGAGATTCAGCTGGGCATTTGTCCAAAGAGAAATCAGGAGTTAAGATTTGGATCAATGATACTTAACGCTAATTTCTGGTTCCATTTTTGGGGAAGCTTGCTAAGGCTGGAACTATTTACCATTTATAGTTCAAGTTTCAAAGTTGGGAGAATTCATATCTGCTTCCTTCTAGTTATAGAACTCCCTAATAATTGGGGTGTATTCAAATTGACTTTGTTGTACCAATCTGCGGAATAACTCGAGCCTGAAAAGCCTTTACACATTTTGTCATCTTGAATTGGCATACACCTTGGGCTTTTGGTAACTATATAATGGCTGTGCTCCCTAACTACTATAGTGTTTTTTTAATTGTGGCCCCAATTGTTTTTATTTTCATTCCTTCAAGTCAGTTTTTTGAAAGAGATTTCAGAAATGGTTTGACCTTGTTGCCTTCTTTGTAGGGCCAAGAGGACAGGCTCAAGGTCACCAGCTGGCTTTGTGTTTAAGGTGGGACTGGAACTCACATCTCCTGATTTTAAGGACCTAAATCCTTCGTTTGTTAATGCATCAATTAATTAAAGCAAGTACATTCATGTAAGAGTGCAGAAAATGAAATGTTTAAAAATAATTGCCCTGAATAAATCTACAAGCTGCACTCAGCACTGGTTAGGCATCTTGCCCATTTCCTATTATCTATGCCAGGTGTAACTATGCTTGGCAACTTTAAAATGTATGGACTTCAACTCACAAAGAATTCTTTAGCCAGCAGAGCTGGCTGAGGAATTCTAGGAACTGAAGTCCACACATCTTAAAAATTGCCAAGCTTGGATCCACCTGATTTACAAAAGTTGACATAATCAGCAGTAGAGGTTTTGCCATGATTGGTAGTACAGTATTTAGAACAGTCAAAGGTGATCTTTTAAAATGTTGAAACAGCAGGATTATCCTGGGTATGTGCCTTTTCAGCCCTTCCCCAAGAAAATTCTTTCAGTATAACTGTTGCTCCTTTAAAAACAGATGTCTGCCAGGACTTGCACTGGGCCTCCAGGCTGGATTGAGGTAAATTTGGGGGCAAAAGGGCTTTCTTCAAGCATCCATGCCTTTAAAATCTAATCCTCCAAAACCTGGCAATTTTCTCCATTTTAGTGGGTTTCTAAGGGTATCTTAAAAACCTCTGTGAAACTTAAGGCATCTGTTTTTTCTATTAAAAAGAACAATTGTTCCCAAACAGCTAAAAAAATGAGCTTCTATGCACTTTAGTGGCCGCACATCTCCCCACCTCAAAGGGGAGGGAAGCAAACTCGTGAGGCCTGTGCAAGTGGCTGCATCTCATCTCCTTTTCCTCAAATTATCATCAGGATCCTACGGCCAGAGGTGCTGCTTGAGCCCCTTTCTCCAGCTGGCTTCCTGAAGTAGCCTTGGGGTGTCCATAAAGCTCCAACCATGCAACTGAAGCGCTGCGCCTAACAGATTAAGGGCAGACTTTGCACTGTAGTGCCTACCATCTTGACTTTTTTTACCTCCATCCCACATCCTTGGACCTGGTGCTGCTGGTCTCCCACCAGCCCTTGGCATCTGGTCTTCTCCTTTCTACCCATTTGGGGGACCCAGTGTGCCTTTTCTCCCCTCCTCATGTCACAGGAAAGAAGCAGAAGAATCAGCAAGCAAGCTTTTAATCATTCATTTTACAAATGCACGTTAATCTTTTTTTAAAACAGAACTGACCGTCTTTTTTTTTTAAAAAAGCAACCCTTCCCTTTCTCTACCAAGGTGGAAATCAAATCAACGGACCCCAGGGTATTTCTAAGTATAGATGGCAGCTGAGCTGCTACTGTCCAAGAACAGAAAACAAAATCCAAAGGTTGGGTGGGGGAAGAGACAAAAACAGACAGCTTTTTGGTCGTCTTTACACCCGTGAGGTCCTACCCTGCTGGCTCTCTACAAGAGCATCAAAGTCAAGATGGTGCTGCAGCCACCATCTCCATCCTTTTTTTTGTCCCTGCTCTTCACACATCAGCTGAAGAACAAAACCCCAGTTTTGCACTAGTGGCGTCCTGCTGGACCCCCGTTACAGAATTTAAACCCCTTCAGGATGGTGGCAAGCCTCCCGCAGGGTGCCCTGGGGGACATTTGCCACCTCAGGCATGCGTGGTTGTTGAGAAGGGACCCTAGGAGGGAATGGCCTGAGGAGGGCAGTGCTTGCAGCTCCACCTTTCCCTTGTGCCCTTCTGCAGAGGGTCCCTGTGAGCAAAACTCCATTTGCTAACATCTCAGCCACCTATGAACACAGTAATTACTTTAGAAAGTTAACTGTGCCCAGCCCTTTCTTGCACTTCTGGTTCAAGCTGTCTAAAATGACTTGAATCCCAGCCAATAAGGCTGTCAGCCAAGACTTTGGACACTGAAACCAAACTGATGGGCCCCCAGGATGGCAGAGGCTGCCCTCACTACATTCTAGGTGCCACAGAGACCTCTGGGCAGGTCAGTCACAATGGGGATGGTTGATGAGCCCCCTCTGGCCGTGCCGGGGGGGGGAGAAAAGACAAGAACACTGCAACACTCCGGGTAGGAATAAGGACACTGACTCACACCGCCAAGTGTTTTGGATTGCCTTGGTCTAGATGGAATGTGGGGCCCACAGCGCCCACAACTTTTAGCAAGAGCTGCCTCTGCACACTGACCCTCAGTCATCCCATAGAAAGGCATGTAAGACAGATGTATTTGGCTTCTCCCTGTGACCATTGGCAAGAAGTGGGCAAACTCACCATAAATAAAACACAAGGGCAGGTGCCCAGGTGACATTGTCACTTGGATTTCTTGGTGGGTGAGAGAAAAGGCTGACCTGAAGAGCTCCCCCACCCAATTTTCCAGTGTATCATGTCCTCTTGACAGGAGACTGGAATGTTTTGGTGCAGAATTCAGTGTTATTTGCTCTATTTTTTCTCTGGCAGTGAAGAGTCACCTTCTAGATAGCTACCTCTGCCTGCCGAGCCTCAATAGTGTTTTGTAAGGTGCCTGCTAGCTACTCACGTCCATTGCAAGAGAGCTCAGAGATCTCCCATCCCCACAAGGGGCTTCAACAAGGCGAGGGGAGCAAAGAGACTGGGAAAGAATCCCCATCTTTGGTGGCTGCACCATTCGTTCCTCACCTACCATCTTCCATTTGTGCTTTAGGAGGTGCATGCAGGGGGGTTTCCCTAGACACCCCCCACACAACAGCGACAATCTGCCCACAGGAGTCCAGAGCAACACTACCAGCAGGACCTCTTCTGGGATCCAACACCCTCTGGGAAGACCAAGGCAGAATTTCCTGTCCTCATTGTGTCCCATTGCGATCTGACAAAGTGCTTCCATGCCACGCAATCCAAGGTGTGCAAGCGCAGGCTATTTTCTCTCACCCCTACTCCCAAATATACACAGAGCAGCAACAAACAATGCAACCCATTTAAAAAAGGCATCTTGTGGGGGAAAAACTGCAACAAGCTGCTTCAGTTTTTACCATCTTCTCCGCAAATACGAGTGTGGGGGATGAAGTTGTCCTCATCTTATGCTGTCTTAAGCTGTTTTCTCACGCAAAAAAGGAAGGGGGGAATTCAACACCACCAAGCCAAGAGGACTGATGATGGGAGGTTTGAGTCCAGGTGGAGACGGAAGGTGAAAAGGGGGTGTGCTCCTTTGTCTCCAGGTGTAAAAAGAGAGCAGTATCGTTGAAGAAATCCAAACCAACCCCACCGTTGCATAAATATCAAGGCCATGAGAGACTAAGGCTGGGTTGTTTCCTTCAGCCCCACTCGATCAATGCTCCTCTTCTGACCCTAACGAGGTCCCTGAGAATATTTTTTGAGTAAATCCCTGTATCTGATGGGCAAGTGTACCGCAGGGCCGTTCTTCATGCCATCTCCTCTTTTGTGTCTGCAATGAAAGAGTTGGGTTACTTTCACTTCCGAGACACAGCATGAAACATTGCAGCTGAGTTCAAGAGTCTTGTGCCAAGCCTGCCCATCTGTCCCGACTACTGTTATTAATAGCTGCCCATCTCACATATGTAAAGCAGGCACAAGCCTGGCAGCTGGTGGCCAACCACCAAACCAGTGCCCACAGGCACCAAGGCAGGGGAGTGACGTCCCAGACAAAATTATGTTGTGTGCAGGTTGATGTCATGGTGCGTAGAACATCAGTCGATGGTACACAGAAGGTACTTTAGACTCATCTCAGTTCCGCGTAACTCCAGACCAATCCGAGAATTAGGAAGGGACCCCGAGGATCATATAGTCCAACCTTTGCAATGGGCAGGAAAACCAATTAAACCATCCATGAGAGGTGGCTGTCTCAAGATGGAGATTCCAGTGTTGTACGGATTTTATCATCAGGAAATTTTTTTCTTATACAGGTAGTCCTGGCTTAATTATGGTAATTGGATAGGAATTTCCATAACTAAGCATAATTTCCATAACTAAGTCATAAAGTGCAACATCAGTGGACGTTCAACAAGGACCACCTGTACTGAAGTAAAATCCAAGAGCTGCAACTCGGTACTCGTTTCTGTGGCCAAGGGAAAAAACTTCTTGACCCCATACATCCTCTGTATATGCCTGGATGCTGATCTCCATCTGCTTCTGGTAATTTGGTTCTTGCACTAAGCCAGAAAGTGGCTTGTTTGGACTACATGTGAACCCAGCAGCGATCTTAGTAGAGTATGGCAAGTACTGGACATCAGCCATTGGGCCTCAGCAGACCTACCACGCTTAAACCAAGCCATGGCTTAGCAGCATGAGAGCCCCAAGGAGTCATAGAGAGGGACAATGTATGGACCCCCTCTTACTCTGGGATGCTGAACCTCTGTGCAGCCATCCCACCTTCTTTTGACAGCCAGTCTGGGTTTACTCTAAGAAAGAAAACAGCTGCTTTTGATTTGGATATAAAGGCAGCCCCCTTGATTTCCTGACTAAGTGGCAAATGGGTCCAAGGAGCTGGCCTTCCTCTTGGTCTTTTCCCTGTACCCACATCCCAACCTGACTCTGCAGTCATCCTTAGTGCCAGTGTCTGAATTGGGGGGTGGGGTTTGAGTGCTAGGATGTGTTATGGACAGACTCGGGGATTTTCTTGGCAGCAACACAGTTTCCAACTGCTCAATTCTGGGATGTTTCTCCAACATTTCTACAGCCTTGGCATCTCCTGGTGGTGCCACTCCAAATGCTGAGGAGGCCCGCCAAGCTTTCCTTTTAAGCCCAGCCAGGACCAGCCAGGTGGCAGTGAGTTTCAGGTGGTGTAAAGCGTCCAATTCAGTCTTCTAAAGTCAAAGGAAGCATTTGATGGAGACCTTTCTGGGCATCAGATGTGCCACCAGTCCTCTCTGAGAAGCCCACAGGCAGGACAAGACACAAGTGACCTGTAATGGTGCGTGGGCAGCTCAAGAGAATGCCCACTCCTAGGGCTGCTTCAGCAGAAAGGAGGAAATAACACCATGACCTGAACAAAAACTGATATCGGCACAGTCTGGAAGCAACAGCAGCCAGCCCCCAAATCCCTAAGGCAGATTGCTCCAAGTTGGCAGGAAAATTGTAGTTTAAACCCTGAAGCTAACTTAGGGAACAGAAATCCTCCTCACACAAACCCCAGGGAAACAGCTTCATCCCATCACTTGGAATTATTGCTCCCCCCCACTCACTGCAGGACCCCTGAAATAGGAAGGGCAGCCCATTGGGTCAAATTTGCTGCACTGGGGTCATGACTCTTCCACCCTGCTCACCTTGTGCTGTGGGGTACCACAATTGGTTTTCAGGCCCAGCTTTCAGACCCGACGTTCTTAGTCCTCTCCTCAACCTCTGGATCCTCAGCCCTGGAGGACTTTGGGCTTTGGGGGGATTGTCGGTGCCCTGGCCCAAGAGAAGGCTTCTTGGCAATGGGAGGGGGGACCTTCTGGGGCTTGGGGGCCTTGGCTGGGCCCTGTTGATGGGGCCCCAGGGCCACTGTGGATCGCTGGCTGGAGACAGTCATCAATTCAGCCACCAGGCTCTTCTGCAGGCTGGCTTGAGCTTCCGAAGAAGACGCCGCCTCGACAACCAGCTTCTTTGAGCTCTTGGCAAAGATGAAGCTAGCAGTTGAGGCAGGAGATTTGTGGAGTGGGGACACCGGGCCATTGTGGGCCTCAGCACCAGCCCAGCTCCCAGTCTTCCTCTCGGCCATTCCAAGACTTGCTGCTTCCCTGGAAGACAAGGTGGAGGCCTTCAGGCGCACAGCCTCGTGCAGAGGGTTCACTGCTTCTTTTGGAGCAGGCTGGCTTCCTCTCAGGGACAGGGACTTGCGGAGAGGCTTCTGGGGGGCAGAGGGTCCCATCTTCCCACTTGCAGCCACGTTTGGCCTGTTGGGCTCCCTGGGGGACTTGGATCCAGTTGGGGTGACCATGGGGTTGTGGGCATCCACATCAACTGAGCGCAAGCGGACCATCTGCAGTAGGGATGGCGTAACGATGGGCAGGCTGGCATCCTCCTTGGGCACTGAGTTGACCTTGCTGCGTGTGGCAGGTTCCTTCTTAAGGTCAGAATGGGAGCCATTGGGTGTTTTCTTAATCTGGGTGGGGAGGTTGGAGGGTGGGAGCGTTGATATCGCTGAGGCGGTGGGGTTTCTGGGGCTGACCTGAGAGTTGGACAGTTCCTTACGAGGAGAAACTTTGGAAGGTGGACACGGCTCTGTGCTTGGAGCTGGCAGCGGTGAACTACCTGGAACTCCCTGCTGCAGGGTCTTTGCCGACACTGTTGCAGAGAAGGAAAGCAAGGAAGGGGGTGCTTCATTTTCCTGCCCTGCAGGGGCTGCTCTTTGGAGGTCTGAGGGGTCCTCTGTAGCACCTGCCTCTGCACTGAAGGTTTCTGCAGGCTCTGCTTGCAAGAGTGGAGGAGGAAGTGGAAAAAAGGCCTCGTCTGGAGGAGGAAAGTCAGCCATGGAGAGATCATGCTCATCTAGAAGGGGTGGGGGTGGAGGGAGCCACAAGGGGTCCGTGGAAGCCCCCAGCTCATTCTCTGAAGGATCCAGCACAGCCCCAAGGTCCACAGGACTCAGCTCAGCCTTCTTTATAGGGGGCGGAGGGGGATGGTAGGCTGGTGGAGGGGATGGTGGGGGAGACCCCTTCTTGGCAAGAGGGCTTGGCTGCCTGGGGGCTTGGCTGCTGGGGATCCAGGAGGCTGCCATCCCTTCCTTGGTCTTTAGCTCAGTGGGGGGTGGGGAGAAAGGAGCTGGGACCTTCGGATGGGGAGGGATGACAAAGCGATCCACAAGACATGGGGCAGCAGGAGAGGAGACCAAGAGGGAACTGGGAGTGGGCAGGACTGTCCCTTCTGGGGGCGCAGGGTCAGAAGCCAAGGAGGAGAGGGAGGTCAGGGAGGAGGAGGAGATGGAAGGTCCTGGGGACTGCAGGGAGCAGATGCGCTCCGGCTTCTTTGGCTGGGGCCTCTTCTTCCCGGGCGAGGTGGCATGGGTGAGGAGGCTTTTGGTGTGGAGCGTGGGGGTGCCACTCTGGCTGGAATACCCGCTTGAGGGAGACATGGTGCGGCCGAAACGGTCAGGAGAGCCAGACTCTTGAGCCTCACTCCCGTCGGTCTCCCGCAGTTTGCTGACCATCACTGGGCTCCGGTGAGAGATGTCTGGAGAGCAGGCTGGACTATTGGACTGCAGGCTGCTAGTCCCGACTGGGGAGGTCGGGGAGAAGACATTGTCCTCATTGGCCGTGCTGGGGTGTTTGGCACCTTCCCGGTAGGGCTTTCGTTCTGGTTTGGGAGGCAACCCCATTCCTCGGGGGGCCCCTTCAGCTTCCAGCTGCTGAGCTTTCTGGTGCAAGGAATAAGTCCTCTGAGGAGGTATGGGGGCCACCTTCATTTTCCTGAGCGAGACACTATGGGTCAAGGACAGGTCACTGCGCACACTTGCATCGTCCGAGCCCTCAGCCATGCTGCTGGTGCTATAAGAGGGAGAGGCTCGGCCGCTGCTCCCTGATGGCCGCAGCCCCAAGAGGCTGGGGGAGGCGGGGGGAGGCTTTGTCTGGCTGGAGCTGGTGGGACTGACGGAGTTGAGCCAGTTAGGCCTGCCCACAGGGGGGTCCCTGCTGACCAGCCCTGCCTCATCCTTCTGGCCACTGTGGCCTCCATGGGAAGAGATGGTAGAAGCATTGGAGACAATGGTCTCTGTTGACTGGGAATGGCTCCAGTTGTCACTAGAAGAGGAATGCTCACGGCTGCGAGGGGCAGCAGGGAAGCGGCCCATGGAGCGCACTGAGAGCGCCGGACTCGTGGTGGCTAGGCTGCAACGGCTGAGTGTGCGCACCCGGTTGTGGGACAGAGCAATGACATCCACCATGGGTGGCAAGATGGCGTTGGGAATAATCTTTGACAGGTAGGTTCCCTGTGGTGAGATGGACATGACTGGGCTCAGCAGCTCTGGGGAGCTGGGCTGGGTGGTCATCCAGGGAACAGCCAAGGACTTGGGCCTGACCACAGGAGACAGTTTGGCTGCCGTCTTGTGGCCCAGCACTGAATCATCATAGTAGACGCGGTTGATGTGCTGCTGGAGGGCAGCCTCTGAGGCGTGAACCTCAAGAGCTTGGAGGGAGACGCGGGCACCTCCCTCAGGAAGGGTGGTGGGTAGAGGCTTCCCATCAATGGTGGGGATGTGGATGGTAGGTCTGGGCATCTGATTCCCATTCACCAGAGGCTGCAGGGCTGAGCCAGCTCTAGCAGCAATGCTCCCAGGACGTTTCTTGGGGTCACATCCATTGCTCAGGCCTGCAGGTAGAGAGAAGAGCAGGCATCAACCCATGACAGAATGAAGAAGGAAATGGGTTGTGCAGGGCAGGATAGCCAGAGCCCTCACATGCCAGAAATGCTCTGCCAGTCCTTTTCCATCCTCCCTCAACATATAAGCTGATGAGACACATCCATTCCTATATCATGGCTGGTACTGGCTTGGCATGTTGCCCAAACCCAGCCAGAATAATTGTACAGCAGAGTGTCCAACCTTGGCAACTTTAAGATGTGTGGTCGCATAGGTGGGTGGGTAATTCTGTGAGTTGAAGTCCACACATCTTAAAAGTTGCCAAGGTTGGACATGCCTGTTGTAAGACAGTACAATGTGTGAACCCAGCTCTGGTTGCGCACAACTGAGTCCAAAGTAAAGTATTGTGACCACTCACAATCTCAGGAATATCTCCATCCCTGCCAGAGTGCCCCACCTTATTGCGAAGAGGAACATATCCTCAGGACCAACGAACTGTCTGGTTACAATGGCTATTTGATGACATTATTCCCAAGTAAATCAGACTGTGGCACAAAGTGATGGTCTAGTTGTATAATATGCTCAGACAAGAGATGGGTTTCCACAATAAGGTGAACCTTATAAACTGTCAGCCCCATTTTAGCTGAGCCAAGCATTTGGTGCAAAGCAAATCAATGTGTGGCTCTTCCGGCCTGCACGCCAACCTTCTCCTCTTGGCTGACCACAGAGGAGATGGCATTATGGTGTGGTGTCACCCACTCCCTAAGGCCCTGGGAAACTATCTGGTCCAAGCCCTCTACGGATGCAGGAAAAGATCATACCACAAACATCTCATGAGAAAAAAAATACAGTATGGGGTTATGTTCTAGGAGCTTTAGGCTTGCCTTTTAAGAAACCTGTTGGAGCTCAATTCAAATGCCATTCATCAGGAGAGTAAGTCCAACATTCTCCATTGCAAGAACAATTAGATCGTTGTTTCTGGCTTTAATTTTGGAATTTATATTCTGCATTGAAGAGGATGAATGAAGCTTAAAGCAACATCTACACAAAGTTGGTAACTCTAATGATCAGTAAGTAAATGCTGTATGCCATAAAAGCGAACATCTTCTGAAGCCAAGGAGCAGCTCACAAGCAGGCGCTGGCCAACAAAACCCCATTCAGCTTCAGGGACATCCTGTCTGCCACAAGAGGAGCTCCCCAGAACAAATTCCTGAGCCATAAACTCAGCGGGTGACTGATTAAAGCCATTTCTCCTCTCTAAAAATAGACAGTTCTCATCTTACAACTGGTCGCTTAGCAGCTGGACAAAGTTATGATGGACCTCCCTGGGGTTATTTATGACCCAGTTCTGAAATTCTGACAGCTGCATCCCCTCTCCCACTGTCATGTGACTGCATTTCAGGCACTCAGCTATATTTATGCTATATTTATGGCCATTTGCAGCATCCCACAGTCATGAGACTGTGAACACTTTTGCCCCAAACCAGCGATCACTTTCAGTTTTTGGCAAAATCAGCCCATAGTGAATATTTGGTTTGCTTGACAACCATGGTAGTCGCTTTGCAACTGCAATGTTTTCTTAATGACCTCCACAAAAACATCATAAAATCAGGTTGGTCACGCAAATGATCTGCTTTTTGACTGTCATGACCTATGGCTGTAATGGGCAGGCTGCATTACAGTCATAAGTCAAGGACTACTTACAATACCAACCAAAACAATTTGTACTGCAATCTGTTTTAATGTATTGAGTCTGGGACTCAAGAGGGCAGAACCTTTCTAGGGGCTGATGCTTCTCCAATGCCTTAGTTAAGCAAGCATTTACAGTAGGGCAAAAATGTATTCAGTCAGCCACCAATTGTGCAAGTTCCCCCACTTAAAAAGATGAGAGAGGCCTGTAATTGTCATCAGAGGTGGACCTCAACTATGAGAGACAAAGTGTGAAAGCAAATCCAGACAATCACATGGTCTGATTCGGAAAGAATCGATTTGCAAACTGGGGTGGGAAATAAGCATTTGGTCAATATCAAAAGTTCATCTCAATACTTTGTTATGTATCCTTTGTTGGCAATGACAGAGGTCAAGCGTTCTCT
>JANHZU010044044.1:0-11522 GCA_032468055.1 Acrochordus granulatus | reverse complement strand
ATAATCCAAGTCTATGCCCCAACCACTGATGCCGAAGAGGCGGAAGTTGACCAGTTCTATGAAGGCCTGCAACACCTCATAGAGCTCACACCAGAAACAGATGTCCTTTTTATCATAGGGATTGGAATGCTAGTAGGGGGCCAAAAGTTAACAGGAATTACAGGCAAATTTGGCCTAGGAGTACAAAATGAAGCAGGACAGAGATAAACGGAATTTTGTCAAGAGAACAAGCTGATCGTAACAGATATGCTTTTCCAACAAGAGGCGACTCTGTACATGGACATCACCAGATGGTTAGCAAAACACTGCAGCTAAGTGAATAATGTAGTTGTTAAGCAAATCTGCTTTCTTCCATTAATCTTTCTTGTTGGAAGCCAGCTAGGAAAGTTGCAGATGGAGATCACATGGCCTTGGGATGCTTCTACCATCACTAATACATGCTGGTTGCCAAGGGCCCAAATTTTGATCACACGACCATGGAGGTGCTGTGATGGTGGTAAGTGCAAGGACTGGTTGTTAAGTCACTTTTTTCAGTGCTCTTGTGACTTTGAACAATCGCTAAACAAATAGTTGTAAGTTGAAGACTACTCATAGGTGGGAATCCACACAAATCCTATGAAGTGTTTTCTTCTGCACTGATGGGAATATCAATCTCCCAGACAACTTGCAGTCAATCTTCCAGGTAGTCAATATTTTGTGATCGATCCGCTAACAAGAAAGAAAGAAGCAGGCTGTGCTGGTGAAATACAGGTTATCCTTGACATGCAACCATTTGTTTAATGACTGTTCAAAGTTAAATGTGGACAAGAATCCCTGAGAAGAAATGGAGTAGCCATCATAGTCGATAAAAGAGTGGGAAAAGCAGCACTGGGATAAGTGACTTATGACTGGTCCTTGCCCTTACGACTGTTGCAGCATCCCCAAGGTCATGTGATCAAAATGTGGCTGCTCGGTAATTGTCATGTATTTGTGATGGTCGCAGTGTCCCCGAGTCTTGTGATCACATTTGCGACCTAACCAGTTGGCTTCCAACAAGCAAATGCAATGGGTTCGCTTAATGACCAAGGGGTTCACTTAATAACTAAGGCAAAAAGGTCATAAAATTAGGCACAATGCACTTAACAACTGTCTTGCTTAGCAACGTAAATTCTGTCTCACCTGGGGTCATAAGTTGAGGACTACATCTATATAATTGTTCTGGCAGCCATAGCAGAAGTGGCTATGGAGATGCCCAGAGGACTCATTCGTGTTGCTTGTTTGCTGAGGCACAAAGACAATGTAAGGGGTTCTAGTTTGGAAGGAGCATTTTCTCCGCTAGCTTGGTAGAAGACCTCCTACATGAACACTGAGGAGCAGCTTTCAGAGTTTGGTGTCCTGGGCTTCAGCTGGTCTACTCTAGGACTTTCCTACCTAGCTGGAGACCTATGCATCTCCAAGGCTGTTGCTACTGTGGCTTGCAGAGGGACCATGGTCTACGTCTTCTCCTTCCCTTTCTCCTGGGAAAATTGATCTTGCCGAAGATCGACTGTCTGCCTTCCACGAGGTTGACAATTCCCAATGCTAAGGAAAGCAACAAAAATAACAACAGTGGAGACTGCTTAGAATGGAAGGCAATCGAGAGTTGTTCGTGAGTGTTTCTCAACCTTGGCAACTTTAAGATGTGTGGACTTCAACTCCCAGAATTCTCCAGCCGCCAGGCCACATGAAATGGGGAGGATGTGGCATGGAGGATGTGGCACGGAGGGCTTCTTGGTCATGGCCCCCTCACTTTTGAACCTCTTGTCCCCAGAGCTACACAAAAACTCTCCCTCTTAGTTTTTAGCATTATTTGAATGAGCATGAGGTGATGATTGGTTCTTTCCTGGATCTTTACTCCGTTTCTATTTAAACTGGGCTTTTGCAGGTTTTGCTTTCTCTTTATAGTAAACTGATAGGACTCTTATTGAGCCAAATGGTATGATTTATGTGGGTCTGTGTGCTTTAAGGCACTCTTGATTCCTGGTGACTCCCTAGACAAGTCTGTGTGCTTTTGGGGGGCAAGATTTTCTTGTCTTTTTCTTCCTAGGGACTGGTCCAAAACTGGCTTTGCACCTAAGGCAGGACTAGAACTCAGTCTCCTGTTTTCAAGCCTGATGCCTTCAACCACTACATCCAGCAGCTACTGGTATAAAAATACTTGAGTTAAACAAAGAAATGTTATTGCCAAGAAAACAATGTCAACGCGTCCTCCATTCCAAGGAGACTTTCTCTTTTTAGATATGTGGAGGGAGATCGAGTGATGAGACCAATGCTGCTTCTAAGATGTTGCGTATGGACATCTTCTCGCATAGGCAGAAGATGCTAGCACCATTTTAGAAGAAGCATTCTGTCCTGTGAGAAAGTGAAATAAGAATCCCTCTTCCTCGTATGCGTGCCTCCTCATTTTCTTTTCTTGCAGAACTACAGTAGTCCTTGATTTACAAATGGTCACTTAGCGACTGTTCTAAGTCACAACAGACTTTAGGGATACTTATTACCCACTTCCAAAGTTCCAACAGCTGCCCCCACCACTGTTATATGACCGCATTTTGGGCATTCAGCAACCGGCTTACATTTACGGTTGTTTGCAGCATCTCATAGTCACATGACCACATTTTACAATGATTTTGCCAAAAACCAGCATTTACATCCAATTTCCAGTAAAACCTGGCCCATAGTGTACAGTGGATTTGTTTAATGACCACTGCAAAAAAGGTCATAAAATTGGTTCTAGTTACATGATGACCTGCTTTGTGACTATCACAACTTACGACTGTAATTGCCAGGCTCAATTACAGTTGTAACTTGAGGACTACCTGTTTTCAGGCTCCTTCACAAATAGCTTAAGCAAATCAAGGTTTCACTGTCAATCTTCCAGACCCTCTTTCTAGAAGGATGCTTCCTTGTAGCCACAGTCACTGTTCTGAGATGAAAATAGCTTTGTCTCTTGCAGTGATCATATTAATTTCACGGGAATGGAAGTCACTGCATAGGAAACCCCCTGCTAAATGCAAGTTCCTCTGCACAACTGGTGTTCTGATTAAAAACAATAACAGACTATAATCTTCCTTCCATGCGGCAGCTGCTCTAATTGGTTCTAACTAAACAACAATCTGGAATGATGAATGTTTTATCTTCACCTCCGACAGATCAGCCAGTTTTGCCCTAATTGGGCAACACAAAGAAAGCTTGGAAATCCAGAAGTGAAAATATGTTCTGTTAGCCAACATTAGACATTTCCACAGCTTTTTATTATTGCTTTCTGTTCCCACCACAGGTCAGCAATTGGTGGGAAATCAACCATCTATCACTCTTGTTAACGTGGGCTGGAATTAGGGTTAAGGAAGACGGTGAGACTGGTGGATTTAGTCACCCGTCAAGGCTCACTCTGGTTCGGTGGAAATGTTTTGCATAGTTGTTTAAAGGGAGCCTATCAGCTGATATCAGATTCGTTTTCAGCACAGAGTTGGCACTATTCCAGAAGACCAGTACTGGTTGATTATGTACTGTCAAGCTGATGTCAGCTATTAGCAGCCATATAGAGTAGATAGATTTTGTGCGGGATGATCTGCCCCTAACCTGGTATTTCAGGTCGTCCACCAATGCACTCATCACTACTATAACTGAGTGCCTCCCCTTTGCTGCTGGTCACCCTCTTCTTTGATTTCCTTCCACCTTTCCTGTCGTCAGAGCCTCCTCCAGAGAGCTGGGTCTTTACATCATGCATCTGTAGGATAATTTGAGCCTGGTCATTGGTGTCTTGAGTGGGCTGATTTGTTCGATGATCCAATTATCGGTCTTCTTGGCTGTGAATCCAGGGGACTCTCAGAAGTCTTTTCCAACTCCAAAGTTCTGAAGCATCACTACTCTTCCTATCCTTAGTCTTCAAAGTCCAACTTTTGCTTCCTTAGATGGTCACAAAAAATGCCACCTCCTGCACTATTCTGATCTTTGCAGCTGTAGACACATCTCAGCATCTGAACATCTCTTCCAAGGCCTTCATAGCTGCTCTACCAAATGCTAGTCTGAGATGTGTTTCTTGACTGCTAGTTCCTTGACTGTTGATAAAAAGGTAAAAATTTCCCCTGCCAGTCATGGCCGACTCTAGGGGGTGATGCTCATCTCCAATTCACAGCCGAAAGAGCCATCATTTGTCCAAAGATAAGGATGACCAGGAACAAGGGGGTGGCTCAGTTACAGTAGCGATGAGTGCATTGGTGGAAAACCAATCATCTTCTATAAAATCTATCTACTGTATGTGGTTGCTAATAGTTGACATCAGCCGAGGCGCATGGAATGCTGTTACTGTTCCCACCAAATTAGGCGGTACCTACCTATCTATAGTACTTGCATTTTTACATGCTTTCAAACTGCTAGGTTGGCAGGAGCTGGTGCAAGTAACAGGAGCTCACTCCATTAGATGGTGGTGCTTGGGTCTCATACTTGAGCTGCCAACCCTCCAGCTGCCATGCCCAGCATCTTAACAACTCAGCCACCATGCCCCTTTTAGTCAATCTTAAAAGGCAGAAGCTGTCTACCACCACTGCAATATCTTTATTATCAAAACAGAACAATATAAGCTGGTCTTCAACTTAGGACCACAATTGGGATTGGAATTTCCATTGTTAAGCAAGGCTGTCATTAAATGACTCACACCTGATTTTTACCTCCATTTTTGTTATGATTGTTAAGCAAATCACTACAGTTGTTAAGTGAATCATGCAGTCACGAAGTGAATCTGGCTTCTCCCATCAACTTTGTTTGTCGGAAGCAGGCTGAGAAGGTCACAAATGGCAATCACATAACCCCAGGATGCTGCAACTGTCCTAAATAGATGCCAGTACCTCTCTGAGGGAAGTGGGCGGTTTAAAAATGTGACAAATAAATACAAATAAATAAGTGCCTGAATTTTTGAGTGGGGGAAGGAGGCAATAATTTTAAGCGCAAGTATTGGTTGTAAGCCACTTTTTTCGGTGTTGTTGTAACTTCAAACAGTCACTAAATGAATGGTTGTAAGCTGAGGACTATCTGTATCTATATTTAAAAGCAGTGCAAACCATCACTCAACCATGTAGGGAGAGTGGTGTCATGAAAAACAATATCTCCTAATTCAGCAGGTGTAGCTTCTCTACTGCCACCACTGGTCCAGATGATCCAGGTCTCTGAACACCAATTGAGATGCAGATTGTATTCACAGCAAAATAAGTGTTGGGAGAAGGGAGGAAAGACTACTTTAATTATTTGACACAATTAGGAGTGAGTTAAGGCTACCTCAGCAGGCAAGCTATGAGGATACAATGGAAAAAGAGAGGTGAGATGCTAGTGAGGAAAGTCTCTCAGTTTTGCATAGACATTGCAAGGTCACATAAGCCCTGATAAATGTGATGTATGGGGATGTGAAAATGGTGGCTGCCTTTTTCATGCATGTGTGCAAGGCAGTGGCCATTTTCCCACATTCACAAAAAGTTATTTAAATCAGGGTTCCTGGGAAGGTATCTGCATCTCCAGAACTAAGCAAAATTTTGTCATATTGATATGGTTTGCAGCTGTAGAAAGGCCACTGTATTGCTGAAGGTAACATCCAGAAGAGGATAATAATTTTTTTTCTCAGTGCCTAAGTGATACCAGTGGTTAAATTTGGGGTGGGGATTGTTGAGATGCAGCATTCTTTTGACTGTAAAATTTAGAATAGCATCTTTAATTGCATCATAAAAATTTTGCTACCAGGTGTCCAACCTTGGCAAGATATGTGGACTTCAACACCCAGAATTCCTCAGTCAGCTATAGAATTCCTCAGCCGGCTGGCTGAGGAGTTCTGTAGCTTGTTGCGGAATTCTGGGAGTTGAAGTCCACATGTTTTAAAGGTGCCAAGGTTGGGAAACCCTGCTTTAGAGTAACTGTGCAGTAAAGGCAAAAAAGTATTTACAGGAAGCTAAAATTATCTTAGTAAGGTTTTTATTAATATTTTTTTTGTCTGTAGGAAATAAGATATGCAAATTATGATTCTTACTCATTAAAACTCACAGGTCACCAGTTTTGAAATTAGAAAGGCTGTTTACCGGTAATGTGAAAATAATTATTTGTTCACCTCACTTTTTTGCCCAGGTTAATTACTTCACCTGAGAATTTAATTTTGCATAGACCTGCTTGTGTCTTGGTTTTTTATAGATGTATAAATAAAATGTGGAAGGCAAAGAAATTAATTTGAGTCTCACTGATTTTTTACAGTGTGATTAGAATTATAAGTTTGGTATTAAATAACTTTATATTTTCATTTGTTTATTCATTGCATTTATGTCCTATATATTTTTATTTCTGAAGGAATCCAAAGTGGTACATATAATCTTTCTCCGCATTTGATCCCCACAGTCTTGTGGGACAGGTTAGGTTGTGAGTGGCCATTCCAAAGATGAACATTGGATTCATGGCTGAGTGGTGATCGATCCATATTTCTTCAATTAGGGTCATTGTCCCTAATTAATAAACAATTGTAGAAATAATTAACTATACATGTAGTCTTCGACTTACAACTGTAACGGAGCCTGCCCGTTATGGTTGTAAGTCACCATGGTTGTAAAACATATCATCCCATGATCAACCCAACTTTATGATTTTTATTTGCAACAGTCACTAAACAAACCCATGGTTCACTATGGGACAGTTTTGCCAAAAACCAAAATGCCAGTTTTCAGCGAAACTGTCATAAATCAGTCACATGACCATGGGTTGGAGCAAATTTATACCATAGAATGGTGTAAATGTGGGCCTGTTGCCAAGTGTCCAAAATGTGGTCATGTGGATGTGTCAGAATCAAGTCGTAAGTAACTTTTGGAGGGTCCATCATAACTTTGAATAGTTGCTCAGCAACTGGTTGTAAGTTGAGGACTACCTATAGTGAGTTTAATATGGTTGCATCTTTCCTGTCACTGAGAAATGAATCAATGTGATAAAGAAAGTTTGTTGATTGCAGAAAGTTTATCAATGTGGTAAAGGCAGGATATGTTTGAAGTAATGGTATACCTGAGAATACATGGGAGATTTAACAAGGTCAGCATTGAGCTGAGAAAAAGACAAGGAGGCATGATAATCCCTTGATTGTTTAATGTATTTCTGGATGACTATATAAGGAAAGCACCTATTGACATTAATATTATATGTAAATGCATATGATGGTGCTGGGTTGTTTCTCAATCACAAATACAGTACCTGCAGCAAATTTTAGATAGAGTGCATGATGCAGCGGGGAAAATTAAAACACGACAGTCATTTCTGACTGAGAAAAGAGAGCAAACAACTGCAGATCATATATAATATGGCAAAAAAGGACAGGAAGAGGATTAATTTGTACACTTTGATAAAATATTTATAAACAATGGGAAAATGAATGGAGAAATTTTAAGCATATGCTATCAGAAAAGTAGTAGATCATATATAGTTTATTACAAAGAAAAAATGTTTGTAGAAAGAAACAAAAATGACTTTGTGTAAGGGCCTGTTTTTGCCTACAGATCATCCTTGACATATAACCATTCATTTAGTGACTGTTAGAAGCACTGAAAAAAGTGACTTACAACCAGTCCTTGCATTTACAACCATCCCAGCATTCCCACGATCATGTATTCAAAATTTAGGAACTTGGCAACATCATGTATTTTTGACAGTTGCAGGATCCTGAGGTTATGTGATCACCATTTGCAACCTTCCCAGCCGGTTTCTGAAAAGCAAAATCCATGAGGGAAGCCAGATTTGCTGAACAGTTGCATGATTCAGTTAACAAGTGCAGTGATTTACTTAACAACTGTGACAAAAATGTTGTAAAATCAGGTGCAACTCACTTAACAATTGCAATAGAAATTCTGGTCCCAATTGTCATAAGTCAAGGACTACCTGTTCATTGATATAAATGTGATAGTAAGATAGATCAGGATAAATAAAAAATAAGTTGGATGGAATGAATGTTTGAATACAAAAGCGACTGACCAATACATAAGAAGTAATTTGAAGTAAGTTGAGAAAATTTAGTGCTACAGAGAGAATAAATGAAAACTGAACGGAAAAACAAATATATGAAAGAAGAATGAATAAGTCTCAAGAGGAAGCAGAAAACCAAGAAAGTCATTGATAGGCTAAAAAGACAACATGTTACTGAGGAAGAAGTGAGGATCTTTTGGTGTATTAATGGTATTTGTGACACTGCTAGATGAAAGCCTTCGGGATGTCTAGTTGCTGATGTTGTCAAGCAGGAAAAAAAATATCTGAAGCTGCCAAAACAGAACTATAGTGGGAACCTGGAACATGAACAAAACTCAGCACAATGAAAGATGAAATGAATTAATTTCATACCATCAGCAGATTGAAACGGATTGGAAGTGGATTCTCTCAATCAAATGATCATAGCGTTTGCTACAGGTAGCCCTTGAATTATGACCGTTTGTTTAACAACCATTTGAAGTTACAGTGGCTTCAGAAAAAGGGTCTTATGACCTCTACTCGCACTTCTGACTGTCACACCACCCCCATGGTCACATGATTGCAATTCAATGCTTGGCAACTGGCTGGCATTTACAACTGATCCTGTGGTCATATGATTGTGATTTGCAACCTTTTTTGCTGATGTCCAGTAAAAAATGCCCATTAGAGAAGCTGGATTTGTTTAATTGTCATAAAATTGGGTGCAACTTGACTTACAACTGCAACAACTTATGATGGAAATTCTGGTCCCAATTGTAAGTTGAGGACTACCTGTAGTAATGAAAAAGACAGAGAAATAATGTTTTCATAATTAGGAAGGAAGGTAATATTTGAATACAATGGAGTGAGCATGTTAATAAAATCAACCAGACTTTGTCAACAATCCTTTCATAGGATGATTATCGAAGTTTCTGCTTCAGCCACTTATACAGAAGAGGCTGATGACTCTGTAGTCAAGTTCTATCTGAGACTGACAGAACATGCAAGCAAGATGTGCTGCTTGTTGGAGAGAGGAATGCCAAAGTCGGAAATAGTAGGGAAGAAAATATAGTTAGTCTATATGGTCTAAAAAATGCAAACAAGGCGGATACGTGGTTTACCAGTTTCGCCAATCCAATGTTTTCATCACTGCTAACACAATATTCCAACCTAGTGGGACTATATTCTTTGACATCGTTAAATGGAGTAGGAAGAAATGAAATAAAATATATTACTGATACAAAGAGAAGGAAGAATCCAGTTTTAACAGTGAAGTCATGCCCAACCACTGATAATGGAACAGATCACACACTGTTCATGTGCAAATTCCAAGTCAAGCTAGCTTCCGCAATATGATCTTGAAGATCATAATCTCATGATTCATGATCTTGAAGTTCTCATAATTCATAATTAATCTCATAATTCATAATCTCATAATTAATCTCATAATTCATGATCTTGAAGATCTCCATTTTCAAGGAGAACTTCAAGAATTACTTTAAAGTTCTAAACTTCATTGATAAGGAACCAGAGGAAATGTGTCAAAGTAGTTGTTAAGGATGAATGTGAAAAAAGACTGCCAAAGATCAAGAAAACGAAGAAAGCAAACTAGATATTAGAAAAAACTGGAAATTTCTGAGAATGAAAGGAAATAAATGTATGTATGTAGTATGTGTGTATGTATGTTTCTTCTCAGGAAGAAACTGCAAAGAATTCCAGAGAGCTATTAGAAGTGACAAGAAGCAGCATTAGAACTTCTGTAAAGATATCAAAGACGGAAACAGACACAGAAAAATAAGGAACAACTTATAAAAGATCTCCAAACTCAGAAGAAGATTCCAATATCAAATGCATTTATTTATTTATGCTGCCCACCTCACTGATACATTGACTCTGAGCAGTTTACAATAAAATAAAAAGGTAAAAAAGATAATGCAAAATGATTAAAATTAAGAGGGTTAAATTGGAAGTTAAAAACCAAAACGATGAGTGACATGGGTGGAGATCTTTCCTCTATCCCATCAGCCACCCCCAGGATAGACTGCCCTTATCGGGGCTCCAAGCTAGCCAACAAAGCCAGGTTTTCAGGCTCTTTCAGAAGGCCAGTTGCCCACCTCCAGCAGGATAATATTTCAGAGGGCGAGGGCGAGAGCAGACAAGGCTCTTCTCCTGAACTCTGCCAGCCAAAATGCTTTGTTTGGTAGACAGGATCTGAAGTAGACTTCTTCTGCTGGAGTGAATGGGGCTGGCTAGCCCCATTGGGGCTCCTTGAATACCCTGGACCCATGCCATAGGGGACTTTAAAGGTATGCTAAACGATCCCAAAAGACAAATAGTAATTCAAAGAAGATCAAATAAAACTGGAAAGAGAACAGATAGTCCTCAAGTTACAAACATCATGGAACCTGCCCATTATGGTTGTAAGTCATGGAAATTGTAAATTGGGTTACTCACATGACCAACATAATGTTAGGACCTTTTTTGGTGGCAGTGGCCATTAAACAAACTAATGGTTGCTATGGGTTGGTTTTTCCAAAAACAGGAAGAAATGCAGTGGGGGGACACTGCAAAAGACCATAAATGCAAGCTGGCTGGTCAGTTCCCAAAGTGCAGTCACAATCGTGTAAAGTATATAAACTAGGGTTAGTTAGTCTTCATTTTTTCTTTTTTTTTATTATGATTAAAAATATGATTCCTTTATTTAGCTTATTTTTACTTCTTTTTTGTACTCTGCAAAAATGGTACCTAACTTGAAAGAGAATATCTTGAATAATTTCATATGCAAGTATGGATAGATGGATGAATATTATTATCTTTGTTTGTAGTTGTTGTTCAGTTGCACAGTCGTGTCCAACTATTTGTGACCCCATGGACTGCAGCCCTCCAGGCCTCCCTGTCCTGTGCTGCCTCCCAGAGTCTGCCCAAGCCCACACCTATTGCAATGACAATGCTATCTAAGCATCCCATCCTCTGCCCTCCTCGTCTCCTTTTGCCTTCAATCTTTCCCAGCATCACAGTATTTTCCAATGTGTCCTCTCTTTCATTATGTGGCCAAAGTCTTTGAGCATCATCTTCAGTACCTGTCCTATCAGGGTTGATTTCCTGTAGGACTGACTGGTTTGACCTCCTTGCAGTCCAAGGGACCCTCAAGAGTTTTCTCTAGCACCATAATTCAAAGGCATCAATTCTTCGATGTTCAGCCTTCCTTATGGTCCAGCTCTCACAGCCATACATTATGACTGGAAAGTTATAGCCTTGACAATGCAGACCTTTGTCAGCAAGGTGACATCTCTGCTTCTTAATGCGCTGTCTGGGTTTGACACAGTTTTCCTCCCAAGGAGCAAGCATCTCTTGATTTCATGGCTGCAGTCACCATCTGCAGGGATCTTGGAGCCCAAGAAGGTGAAATCCTCCACTGCTTCCATTTCTTCCCCTTCTACTTGCCAGGAAGTGATGGGACCGGTTGCCATGATCTTCATTTTTGTAATGTTGAGTTTCAAGCCAGCTTTTGCACTCTCCTCTTTCACCCTCATCAAGAGGCTCTTTAGCTCCTC
>JANHZU010043919.1:0-11526 GCA_032468055.1 Acrochordus granulatus | reverse complement strand
AATAAAAGGAACTGGGAAGTTCAATACGGGGCTTCTCATCCCAAAGACATCCTCTCTGTCTGGTGTCTTTTCTTTTCCATGAAAGCCCATCACGGCAGTCCAGTAACCGGGTTTCAAAATCATTCAGTATTTAAAGTAAAGCCAACATAAAAGTTAGAGGCTGTTTCATTAGTGACCCAGGAAAGCAACTCTCAAAAGAAGACAGCTTCTATTTCTGTAAGGATCAGGCACTGGACATAAGTCAGCATTCATACAAATCTGAAATGGGCTGGACAGAAGCAACTGCATTTCAAATACTTCTTTAAACAAGTCCCCATTCAAGTGATTAACTCAGGATGTGACAGGGGAGGAAAATAATCTGGACCTCTTTAGGTTATTTTTTTCCCCATGTTTGTTTGTCTTCCATCATGTAAGACAAAAGAGTTTAACCATTGAAATCGAAAGGATTCAGGAAATTAGACAAGTCTTGCAATATCGGAGTAAGTGAAAGACGAAGAAGAGAGTTAGAAGAGCAGCCGGAGGGAACTCCGTCACACTGAAAGACTTACGAGTCAAACTGACAAGGAGCCCTGTTGAAAGACACCATTACAGGTGATCTTTCTGTTGTAGTGATGATTATGCCAATGTGATGGTCTCCTGGCCTGTAATAGCTCCAAGGCTTGTATTCCTCCTGGTGCTCCAAACTCAGCGGGCACTTCATACTCAGCTTCCCAGAGACTGGCTGGAACACCAGCAGCATCAGAAGTAGAAGCAGGAGGTCCATAATTCATAGGACTGAATCAATCCCTTCCTGTTTCTAATAAAAACAAGAAAAATGGGGAACAAAACATAGAGATTCTAAGAAGAGTTAGAAGAAGTCAAGACATTCTCACAAGATGGAAGTGCCAGAAGATTTCCTGATTCAGACAGAGACAAAGCAACCTTCACGTGGAAAGGAGAGAAAGGGACAGTCAAGACCACCGCCCCAACCTGTCCCAGAACGTGTGCCCCACAGAGCATGACTTAAGACATTTCTCCTTTTCTGATGCAAGATCTCTTCCACATTGCTTCACTCAGAGGTTTGCATCAAAGGCAGTCTCTGGAGGAAGAGCGTTCAAACTTACACTCGGTCATAATTACAGGACGATCATAATGACAGTGAGAAGCAGCTTCTCCTCCGGGGATCCTGAACTTCTTCCTGGGCTCCATGTGCAGAAGGGTAGTTAAAGAAAACTATGTTGGTGAAAAATCACAAACACACCCCTGGGGCCACTTTTCTGGAGTGGTTGTGGTCCTTCCTGTCAGGACATGTCCAGAAAGTGGTGCTGGAGAAAGATAGTTAGTTGAAATCAACATCTGCGATTCTTCAACATGGTCTCTTGTCATTCGAGACTGCTGGGAAAGTTTATTCAGAAGTTTGGAGTTTGAGACCCAGTCTAGATTGGTAACAACTCTAGTGCTGCCTGACTTCCAACACCAAGGAAACAATCAGGACTCTTGAACCTTGCCCAATATTAAGAGTGAGGCCTGCTTGTAATTATAGTTCATATGAGATTTTCAAACATTAATCCAAATTAGGAGTAGATTATGAAATTGCTTGTCCCCAAAGTGAAATTTCATTTCTCATCTTTTCAAGCAATATCCAGTTTTGGATGAGAGCTGACTAAGGAACAGGCAAGGGACAATCTGGGGACTACATCTTTGGGCAAATAGAGAGGAAGTTATAAAGCAGACAGAAGTTTTTATTTTCTTGACGCTCTCTGAGCGCTCTCTTGACCTTCTGTCTTCACGAAAAACATTGAGGTCCCTCAGACTTGAAGTTTTGTTGATGGTGTGTCCTGATTTCGTTCCAAACTCACCCAGAAACTGTTTTGGGGGAACCTCGTGGTCTTCTTCTGGCTGTGTGGATGCGGTTTGTGGGGTGGGACCCTTCTGGCATTCCTATCTCTAATGCTTTGTGTCGTTGTCTGTTGGGGGTCCCTATACCATTTATCTGGGTTGATTGCTTCGATACTGTGTTTCTTTCTGGGGGTGAACACTGACATGCACACCTTCACCTAAACGGGAGAACTCAAATTGAAATTTGAGGATGAAATGGAAACTGAGGGAATGGCCGATTCTTGGGGATATTGGGTTTACGACTCCACTGTACATCCATTGGATCGCTCTGGGTTCCACCCGTTGCATTTGAATGCCTGGTTGGTGCATAAGAAGTCTGCTCTCATTCATGACATTATCTGCCATGTGTCACTCGAGACTAGTTGTGAAACTGTGTGGTTTTGTCCACGGATGAGTCTTTAGGAGAGGAGGAGAGGTGGCTGTTATCAGTCATCTTTTGTAAAACACTGCTCAGGGGTTGCACCTAGACCTGCTTTTTGTCTCAGTGTGGCTGTAAGAATATTTCCCCGACCTGGCAAAGCATGTTGTGTGAATATGATCCAGCAGGAAGAAAAGCGGCCCCTGCTTATTTCAGTTACAAACTATTTTTCAACTTCTCTCCACTGAATTAAAATATTTCAGGGATCCCAAAATCCATTGACTGATTGGCCAACAAGGTCAACGTCAGAAAACAAGCCATGGTTAAAATTACAAGTTTAAATGCATCCATTGGTGACCATGTTTAGTGGGTTGTATGGATATGACCAGAACCGGTTTGGTGTCGTGGTTGAGGCACCAGAGACCGTGAGCTCCAGTTCTGCCTTGGGGACAAAGGCAGCTGGGAGTTCCTGAGCCAGCCACTCTCTGAGAGCCCTAGGAAAGAGACAATGGCAAACCACTCCAGAAAAAGCTTGCCAAGATCTCCAGGTCACCTCCACCTGTGGCCTTTCTGAAAACCTCTGTACACAGCTGCCAGAGACTGTGGGCCTTGCTGCTCCTGGCTTCCTTCTTGGAAGCTCAGCCAAGTGTCTCCAACTCACTAAACTCAGGACAATTTTTGCAGCTGTTAGCACTGTGCAGAGGCAGCAGGAAAGCCCTTGTCTTGACCAGGAGAGCAAGTTTCAAGTCCTAATGAAGGCTGTGGGGGAGACAATGAAGCACCCAGTGTGCAGCAGGAGGTCCACATCCCTTCATAGTGAGGATAGGAAAGGACACTGGATGAAAGGAAGGCAGATGGAGCTCCCCACCTGATCTGGCCCAGACAGCCAGTTCTCTGAAGGAGGGACCCTCGTGGCACATTAACAGAGCTTTCGGTGCCTCTTGCGGAATAAGTTTTGGATTTGTCCAGCTTGTGCCCACCTCAGCATGGGTGGGACCCCCTCACTCCCCTTTGCAGGACCCCACAAGAGAGCCATGCAAGGGCATTGTGTGAATGGCCCCCCAGGTGGCTGATGCTTCTGGGTGTCCTGCAGAATGATGCCAAGAGAGCCAAATTCCATTGACCATCATGGAAGTGGGCCTTCACCTCACAGTTTAAGGCATCTAGAGCCCTGGGAATCCTCTTCAAACCTTCAGCAACCGTGCATGCCAAGCAAGATTCTGGGTGTCCAATCCAGAAACACCAAACAGGGAGGTGGTCAGGACAATGTAGTCTGCTTTGCTCCATAAAGTAGTGCGGGAGTCACAGCTGGGGATTAGTGCCTGGAAGTTCCTCTGTCTCCATTGTGTCTTACTGGCAGAAGGGACAATGGCCATTCGTCTTCCCAAGGAGCAGGGACTCCTTGTGGTGTTTGCTGGGATATATTGAACAGGCTTGTCTTCTGCAGGGGAGGAACCACCCAAGGGGTAGCTAATATGAGAGAAGACAAAAGAAACTTCCCTTGTGTGATGGCATCCTAATATGGAGGCGATGAGGTTGAGGCAATTTCCGACCCAAAATCCTGGCCATTGGCATCTGGTTAGTTTGAAACAGCTCTCCGCTGCTGTCATGGTGGCAATATTCAGCCTCAACATTGTCTCATCCCTGACTTTGGTGGATTGTCCCTGTAGCCAGAACATCAGCATTACCTGGAAGAGTGTAATTTTGAATAACCTGGGGAGGGGTAGTGACTCCTATCAGGCAAGATATGAGAATATCCCAGACCTATTTTCCCCCTGCTAAGCAGAAATTAGTCAGATTTAAAGTCTTTGTTGCCAAGTGTTCCATACGTTCACGACCTTTGGAAAAGGAGCAGCTCCCATCAGCCCTCTGATTCCTGGCAACGTCATTACATGTGCAAAGAAAATTGTGGTGAGTCTCCTGTTAATGCTTAAGTGTGTCCAGTCCTTCAAATAGTGTTTTCAAGCCCCACTGGTTGGTTTCTGGGTTCTTGACGAGTTTGAGGGGTGGTGCTTTAGGCTTCGCTGTGATCTGGTTGCTCTGGCTGATTACAGCTGGTTTGATATGGGACCAGCGGATCCAGGCATTGTGTTCAGCAATCTCGACAGCTGATTGAGTGGTGAGCAGGACTTGGAAGGGCCCCTTCCATTTGCAGCAGGGAGCTCCTGGTAAATGATCGGATCCAGACCCAACCTCCAGGCTTTTATTAAAGCTTCTTCTAATGGCAAGGTTTGCATCAGCGCTCCGTGTCTCCACTAATACCGGAGGTGCCTATATAGGGAGGAAAGACAAGAAAACAACGTGGAGTCCCCTTTCTAAGTTTAAGGAGTAGGGGTCCACTCCTTTGTTGACATCAGGTGGTCTCCCAAACACTAGCTCATAAGGATTGACCCCCATATCCTTTCCTGGGTCTTGTTCACTAATGGAACAGGGTAATAGGCAGAAGCATAATGGGTGCATCTCCTGACAGAGCTTCTCTAATAGCGTTTTTAACTCCCAGTTTGCTTTCTATACTCCTGATGATTGTAGATGGTGAAGGGTATGGAGGTTTTGTGGGATGCCTAGGGCTTGCAAGATGTATGAAATGACCTGGAAATGAAGTGTTTTCCTTGATCCACGTCCAAGGTGCTGGTACCCCAAACCTGGATACTAAATCCTTCAGGAGATGGATATAGGGCTGCCTTGATTCACCATTGTGATGGAATTTGTGCCTGGATATCTATAGTAGCAAAATGACCTTCTCCTACTAATTGATCAAGTAATACTTGAATTCTGGCAGCTACCATTACTTGGACATGATGTTCCACTGCCTGTTTAAATTCACGATGCCAAATAACATACTGACCAGAATTTAAAAGCATTTTCATGAATGCTTTCCAATCCCAATGTATTAGAATGTATCCTACAGCAATACCCTCTAATAACCCTCAGGTGTATGTACTAGTTAATCCAAATTCATTCACAGCTTTTTTTAATTCTCTAATTACTGAATATGGGAGAGGTTCATAATGAATCACCTCTTGCCTTTGACCATCTCTTTGTCTAAAAACAGGACAGATTGATGTTAATTCAGTTAATTCTTCTAATGTTGTTTCAGTGTCTTGCCTTGCCTAAGCCACCATCTGTTGAATTGTAGACATTTCCCCCCACTTTTTCTGAATTGGCAGCACAATGTTTTACTGAAATCGATAAATCAGGCACATACTCAGGGGTACTTCAGGCGGTGCATTAACAAGAAGTGGACAAGAGGGTGTAGCATTAATAGGTGCATTCATAGGCAACAAAGCAGAGAGAGAGGCTCCCATAACTTACCAGGGATCCCGAAGGATGATTGACGCATCTGAAACCCTTGCCGGGCATGATAAGGTTATGAAGACTTGGTCAAGCATCAGATGAAGAAACATGGGATCAAGCACCCCAAATTCAGATGCCAGATGAAGCAATTGCAGATGGGATCTGGCACCCCAACTTTGGGCACCAGATGAAGCAATAGTCAACAGGATTTAGCACTTATGGAATAAGTGCCAAATGAAGCAATAGCCAACGTGATCTGGCACTGACGAGATTACAGGATCTGGCACCCCCAGAGAAGTTCCTGTCAAGCGCCAGATGATGCAATATGGGATCAGGGCCCCACGTTGGGTGCCAGATGTAGCAGTAGTTCAGGATCTGGTGCCTCACCTTTGGGAGACCACCTGATGTCAACAAAGGAGTGGACCCCTACTCCTTAAGCTTAGAAAGGGGACTCCACGTTGTTTTCTTATCTTTCCTCCCTATATAGGCACCTTTTGTAGACTTAACTTGGTAGCTGCAAGGAGAGCTGACAATCTTCTGAAGCTTCCTAGATGTGAACCGCCCTTTCTAGAGCCAGTGGTGAGGAGAAGGTGGGAGATGAAGCCTGGAGAGGAGAGGAAGGACAGCTGGGGGTCCACTCCCTGACCTTCCCTCCCTTCACCAAGGAAACCTTCATCCTTTTCTGCAGACTTCTGAAGCACCAGAGAAGACATTGTTCCTGTAGAGAGCGCGATTCCCCTTTCCTGGATCTTCTGTTTTCAAAACTTTTCAGTTAGTCTTGTTAAAAGACACTGCTGGAGAGAAGGGAAGACCTTCCCTCTGTCTCTTCACTCATAGCTGAGCTGTTCAAACCCCTGAACAGACACAGAGGCCTCTTCCACCCTTTGCATGACTCACGGTTGGCTCCTGATTGAGAACATCCACACGTGCCGCATTCCTGGCACAGATGTGATGTGCCATTTCTCTCCAGGCAACATAGGATGGTAATTCAGAAAAAGGATGGAACAAACCAGACACATCTTAGAAATTCAGAAACTCATGGAGCTGAGGAATCGTTTGTCAATGGACTGCACTTAATTCCGCCACTAGCAATTTCAGTCAGTGGACCCTTGTTGATGCGGCATCAATTCAGAATAGCCATTGTGATGGTCCCGTGGCTCTCCTTCATCCCTCTCCAGGGCCAAGGAACATTGGTATAAGGGACATCGTATAAGCACCCCCTAAGGTCCAGCATGGCAAACAGCCGAGCACTTCAGTGGCATTTTAGGAGTTCCAAAATGAATGGCAAAGCAAAGAAATTCTTTAATAGGACCTGATTGTAGTGAACAGGCATCGATTGTTTTGACCATAAATGGTGATTGGAGGGATACGAGGGTTGCTGGCTTGCTTCTGGGTGCAGTTAGGACCCACAAATCCCTTCATGACATGGGTCCAGGTTACCAATGGGTCCAGCCTGCCTCCTGTGCCAGCAGGAAGGATCCCATCAACTAGGAATTTCAGCTGGCAGGATCCAGAAAGAGGATGAGATCAGTCCCCACCCTTTTGGCCCTCTGTAAAGGCTGAAAACTGTGGCTTCGTGGGCTGGCCTGGAGTCTGGGTAGCTGCATGTCATCTGGGAGGTGCCTCTTAGACTGACAACTCCACCTTCCTTACAGCCTCTTGCCATCATGTACTTCCCTTTAATTTGTCTTGCTTTTATCATATTTGTTGGGTTTGACATTTGGGCATGATGTTTGTTTGTTTATTGATTGATCAAATTTATATGCCACCAAACTCAAAAGAACGACTCTTGGCGGCTCACAATAAAACAAATTATATTTTACTATTTTTACCGTCAGCGACCCAGATGGGTGGCGAATAAGTTTAATAAAACAAATAAATATGAGGAACGACGTAGTCATTCTGAACTCAAGGTTTTTTTCAGCTATTTCTGTAGCACTTTCAGCAAGCTGGTCACAACTCAAGCTGGCCCTGACTAGTTTCTGAGAGCTGAGCTGCAGAGGAAACCGGTTTCTTTCTCCTTCCATCTCCAAAGGAACCTCGAAGGAGCAGCGGTCTTACCCTTGCTCAGTCAAGGAGCATGTGAAAATATTGACTGAGATTTTAAAACACGTTTATGCCTTTTCACACATTCCATAGGTGGGAACAGGTCCCATATATATAGGTCCTCTGTAGATGCATGAAGCAGGTCAGCACACGAAGACAGGCATTGGGTTATATATTTTGGCATGGCACGTTATACCAACAGAGTAATTCTCTTTCATTAGCCTGGTTAAGGGTGTTGTGTGAACTCCTCTGGATTTACACAAATCAGTGATGTGCTGGCCAAAGCAGTCTGTTTGCACACACAATTGAAACAGTTCATTGGATCTGCTTTGGGATTCAGGGTTCATGGCTGTCCAGTATGACAATATTCCCAAGACAAGAGTGACGTCTGGTTTGTGATCCTGGCTTGGGAAGGAAGGAGCGTCTGAGGTTTGGCTAGTTTTCAATCAGGCTGTCGAGAAAAACCAAGCCACTATTTATGCCAAAAGCACCTTGTTTGTGGTTACGACGTTTGAGTATTTTTGTTTTTATGTTTTAAAACAAGGGGAGACCACATTATCTGGTTCTTGGACATGCAGCACTCTGCTGTTGGCCAGCAAAGCAGGCCTGAACCATGCTTCCAGTTGTCAGTCTCCAAGCTTGTGAGCCTTCCAGCTCCACCTTCCTTCAGTGGAAAGAGTTTTGAGGAAAGGAGCGGAAAGACCTCACCACTGTAAATCTTGAGAAAAAATCGATGTGTGCTTACGCGAAGGAGCTTCTGGACTGGTGAGGTTTAAAATCAGGAAAAGAAATCTGCTTTTCTGGGTAGCAGAAGACGCAAAGCTCAAGGAGTGCCAATGTTTCCTGGCCAAACCACGTTGCACCCATGTGCGACTGCGAATTGGCCCCGTTAGGTCTGTGGTGACTCCACCAAGGCCAGGAGAGAGGGGTCCTTTTCGGTCCAGGTTTAGGTGACCGCTCACGTCCATGAAGGTCAATCGAGTTTGGCTCACTCAGTTCCATCCTGCAGGGCACCCGGAACTGCCAACCACCTGGGGGCCATTCACAAGAAACAAAGGGGCCTGGGGGCATCCCCCCAATGCCGGACTTGGCTGAGGCTCCCAAATCCACCCCTGATCCTGACGACTGCACTGCATTGCCCGGTTTCGCCTTGGACCCACCCTTGCTTGTGATGTCCCCCACCCCCACCCCGGACAAGTAGGGCCCTCCATTGGACGAGAGGCTCTCCGGGCCGGGTCGGGTAGGAGGGCTCTGCCTGCCTTGCTCAGCCCCTTGGCACCCCTGGTCCTCTGCGTCGTGACCCCTTCCGCCTGCGTGAGAGCTGGAAACTTTTTCTCTGGTTCCTGCTCTCCTGTTTGCAATGCAGCCCTGTTGCACCTTCCGAGACACTTGCCGCACTCTACGCACGTGTATCCGGATGACCCCAAGGGCACAGATGAGCCCCATCCGAACACCTCAAGATCTTTTCATTGTCTTTCGTCTGCTGTGAGGGAAAGACACAGATTCCTGCCATCCCTCGCCAATCGCTCTGAACTGAGAAAGGTTCCTGGGAGGAGAGAAACATTTTCAGAAGAGCAAAGCCAGAAACAAAAGTCCAGTTGCCACTTTGCAGAAAGTTTTTGCAGGTTTTGATCCTGGCCAAGATCAGGGCTTTCCTGCTGCCTCTGCACAGCACACTTGGCTGGCCTTGCAAGAAGGAAACCAGGTGCAGCAAGGCCCTGTGCATGGGTGAAGGTTGTCACAAAGAGATCCTGGCAAGGGTTTTCGGAAGTGGTTTGCCATTGCCTCTTTCCTAGGACTCTGAGAGAGCGGCTGGCCAGGGTCGCCCAACTGCTTTTACCCAAGGCAGGCATAGAAGTCATGGCCTTTTGTGCCGTGAACGCTACAAGAAATTGGCTCTGGTCGTTTTGCTTATTCATTACATTTATTGGCCACGCAACTCACTGCAAGCCACTCTCATTCAATCTGTTCAACCCAGGCGTATTCACTCAACCCACTTAGCCCAATCACTTCACCAAGGACTGCCTTTATGCATGCAACATTTAAGCATGGTTTGTTTTCTGGGGTTCAAGCTGTTGGTAGTGGGCCAGTGAACTAGGGAACTCTGAAGGACATGAATTTAGCAGGGAGAGCTGAACAATAGTTTATCACTGAAATAAGCTGGGGGCGCTTTTCTTCCTGCAACGACCTATTCACACAACATGCTTCACCAGGCCGGTGAAATCTTCTTGCAGATATCCTGAGAGTAAAACAGGTCGAGGTCCAGTCCCCTGGGATCCTGTAACAAACCATAGATGGCACCAGCCACAATTCGGCTCTCCCCTGCATTCTCCTCTGGAGCAAAACCATACATCGGGATGGCCACCTTTCTGAATAAGAAGGGGATTCCTCCCCTCTGGGAACACCCAGGTTTTCGTGAGACATGGCAGCTAACATCATGGACGAGAGCAGCCTTGTCACACATCAACCTGGCATTCAAACTCAGTAGCCCAAACCCAGAGCCAGCAAGGATCTGGTCGCAAGCCAATGGAAGTGCAGTGGGACTACATTTGACGCCTTGTCCCAATATCCCCAAAAACGGGCCACCCACTGCCTGTCATTGTAAGGGTGCTTCTGCCTTTCTCTTCAGCTTCAATGCCCAGTTTCCTTTTCTAGTCCAAGATGCACCTATCAGTGTAGCTCGTTGCACATAACAAAATCAACAATTGACGCAGATATACCAGGAACACAGGGACTCCCAACTGCATCTTCAGAGAGGTTTGGGGGGGATTACACAAAGATATGGGAATGTCAGAATGGTCCCACCCCACCACGTGGAACCAAAGGAAGGCCCACCAGTTCCCCCAGGTTTATGGGTGAGTTTGAAAGGAGATCGGACTGCACCGTTCACCACACCGTGGGAACACTCACAGCCTCAGCCGCAGTCCTCAAAGCCCAATGAGTGCTTAAGAGAGCTCCAGAATGCAGTGGAAGTCACAACTGAGTGTGGAAGGACAACACAGAGCATGTCAAGGGGAACAAAGAGCTTCTCCCCCCTCCATCACTTCTTTCCTCTTTCCTCAGTCATGCAGTCCACTGGCTGCAACGTTCTTGTCTCTTGGTCAACTCTGATCCAACACTGATATTGCTGGAACGGATGGGAAATCAAACTCCGTTTCAGGCACAAGGCACTTTAACACTGGCTCAAACCTAGGATTCATATCTGGAGACCTGACACAAAAGAAAATCCCAAAGAGGCCTACATTTTAGGCCGGTTTCAAGGTTATTGATTGGCATTTGAAGACCGGCAGCCCGAAAGTTGAGTGCCATCAACCGAGAGTAAGGCCAAATTCCATAGTTCTGGGAGACCTTCCCAAGCAGCCTCTGGACACAAGATACCGTGCTGAGGGACGCGTTGAAGGACAGCGGAAGCCAAGTCCCTGGGGGCTGAACCTTCATTCTCCAGCACCACTTTTTGGACATCTGTTGACAGGATGAACTACAACCACTTGAGAATAGTGCCCCAGGGGTCTATCTGTGAGTTTTCACTAACAAGTTTTTCTCCAGCCTTCCCTCTGCCCAGGGCGCCCTGACAAACTTCAGACGCCCTGGAGAAGAAATTGTTTCTCCTTGTAATTATCACAACCTGGGGGTCTGAGACTTCTTCTGCTCCTTCTCCAGGGACTGCCTTTGATGTAAACATCAGTCCGAAGCAACACAGAAGAAATCTTGCATCAGAAAAGGATGAAGGCTTCAGTCATGCATCTTGGGACAGACAAGGGTTGAGCTCTTGAATGAACCTTTCTCTCCTATCCACGTGAAGCTCAGGTCGTCTCTGTCTGAACTGGAAAAGCTGCTGTCATTTCCATCTTCTGGGATGCTTGAACTCCTCTAACCCTTCCTGCTGTTCTTCTGTAGAAACAAGAAGGAGCTCGATTCAACCCTATGAATTATGGGGCTCCGACGTCTGC
>JANHZU010043758.1:0-11532 GCA_032468055.1 Acrochordus granulatus | reverse complement strand
CCTTTCTCTCCTGCCTTTTGCCTTCCTTCTTTCCTCAGCTATTTCTAAAGCCTCATCAGACAGCCACTTTGCTTTCTGGCATTTCTGTTACTTTGGGATGGTTTTAGTTGCTACGTCTTGTACAATGTTACGCACCTCTGTCCATAGTTCTTCAGGTAAAGTCTCTGAATTGTATCTTGAGCAAAACTGACTTTCTCTCTTCTCCCAGAGCTTTAAAACCCACCAGAGATCACCATTTATAGTCTCTTCATGGGGATCATCTGTGTGGAGCATTATAGATGTTCCCATGTCTTCCCCTTTATCCAGGAAGGAATTTTGAAGCACTGACTCCCTTGTTCCCTTTGTGATTGTCAGGTCTGCAAAAAGTGAACACATTTTCAATCCACTATTATTTCTTCAGAAGTCATATTCTGAACATTTTAAAAATGTTCAGATTAAAGCAGACAGATATGTATCTGTCATATCATATCTGTCATATCATTCATACAGATATGTATGTATCTCTCTTCTTCTAAGAAATAAGATGTAATATTTTCCTTCCAAGAAGATAGGTTGGATTGAGAAAGAGTAACTAAGTTTACATAGTTGAAGATGAACCTGATTCCAGATCTTCCTGATAGTAATAAAGTGGAACCTTACAAGATGAGCACCTCAGAAGATGAGATTTTCACAAGACAAGCCAAAAAAAATTAATAAAACTTATTCCACTAGATGAGCGGTGACTCACAAGACAAGCAAACTTCGCGCAATAACTTATGCATCATCACTCAGTGCGCTCTGTATTTCCTGTTTTGGCAGCAAGTGTGCGAGAGTTCTGTCAACGCTGCCACATGCAGTTTACTCCATTACTGTGCATGTGCTGGACTGTGAGAGCGTGTGTGAGTGGGAAGCCCCTTGAAGAAGTGTGAAATGAAAGGTAATAAGAAGAAGGCAATTCAGGTTGACCTGAAGAAGGAAATCATTGAGAAGCACAAAGTGTGTGTGTGACTGACGTTGCCAAAATGTATGGCAGGTCGATGTCGATGGTTTGCACCATCTTGATCACAAGATGAGCACTGTGCAACAAGTTCATGTGGGAAATCTCACAATGAAGCTGATGGTTCTCTTCTCTCACTGCGTAAAGAACATAAATTAAGTGAAAGGCGTTCAAGAGATAGAACTCCCAAGACTTCAGACTTCAGATTCTCTCTCCAGGCAGTCCCCTCTCCCTCCTCTCCTCCCTCTCTTCTCCCTCGCACCAGCCGGGACTGTTCTCAAAGTGCACGCACACAGAAACACAGAAACCCTCATCACCTGGCACCATCAAGCCCGACCCCTGCTGCCTGTCTCTTCTCCCCTCATAGTATGGAGGCAAGAAACATTTCCAAACCACCCATGAAAGACCCCCAGAAAGGTGTTGTTGAGGGAAAAGGCAGTTTTGCCTCAGCAGTGGTGGCAGCAGATCCTCCGAGCCAGCAGGGGGTGCTGGACAGCAGACAGCCTAGCAGCAGCCTCGAAGCAGATCCATAAGTGCTGGTTAGTTTGTTCTATTTCTGCTTTATATTGTGTGTCTGTGAAGACTCTCACTCGTCCAGGGTAATTGCATCGCAACAAAGTTTAAAAAACAGGCATCTAGACTGGATTTTTCTCGACTTGAGAAAAATCCAGTCCAGATGCCTGTTTTTTTAAACTTTGTTGTGATTTATATTGTGTGTTAATCATTGATACTTGTTTTAGATGTTTGGGATAATCAATCATTTCTCCATCAAATTCCATTGAAAATGATTTTTTTGTGAATATTTTTGACAGGATGGAACAGATCGTCCGACTTTCCATTGTTTCTTATGGGAAACCTCATTTTACTTTAAGAGCATTTCACACTAAGAGCGTTCTTCCGGAATGGTTTAGTCTCGTCTTGTGAGGCTCCTCTATACTTACTAACTTCTTCACAAAATATGCCTGGCTGGTAAGTGACAATATCCTCCTCCTCCTCCTCCATAATTATAGAAATATTTTCCTGTAAAAGGAGAATAACTCAGTGGTCTGCTTTCTGGTCTTCCTTTTTATAAAGATCTGATTGCAGTTTTCAATTTATTAAGGCAAATTTTCTCTTATGGCTTTACTGGCAGCACATTGTGTTATAATAAATTATTCTCAAAGATGCCAATATATAAAAAGCCAGTATCGTGCACTTATAAGAAAGGAGAGAGATCAGAACTTTCCAATTACCACTGTTCGTTTACCTGGGACTGACATGCATATGCATCAAATCCATTTTACTTCTACTCTGGCAGCTTTGTTGAGAGTTTCAAAAAAATATCCCAAAATAAATGTAATGGAGAGTGAAGAGAATAATATTTTCTTTTCAAAAATATGAAAGATAGACCTCTTTTTATTTATTTTCATAAAAATATTATTTTTGCCCAGAGTAGTAGTGGGCCCTCTCCACAGAAGCTACAACATTCTGAACATTTCCTGGATGGACCTTGTGACCACACAATAATTAATGCCTTTAAAAAAACAACAAAAATCTAAAATGTAAATGGCAGTTAAATGACAAGAATATTAGTTTTGGCCTTATGAGTATTAGGACTAATAATTCCATTGAAGCCAAGGGCTGATGCTTCTTGAAAACTCCATTTAATTTATATTGATGAAGATTCTCAGTCATCCAGGTAGAGTTGTCTGGAGGTTGAGACATGGCACTTGGACTTCTTTTGTTGGTTACAAACATTTCACTGCTTATCCAAGTAACTTCTTCAGTATTCTTCATTTATTTTTTTTTGAATTAATGTAGTTCAGCTAATAATATAATTGTTTATCAGGTCCTATATACAATATGCAGGCAACATACACATCACCCAAATCATTGAGAAAACTGGAGATAGTTTTCTTTAATACATTCTTAAGATCAAGGAACTATCAAGGAGAAAATATGCACACCTCCACCAACACTGGTAGGATAAGCTACTATACATAAAATCCACACTCACTAGCACTGATGATGTTACCTAGTTGAGTAATGAAACATCTGCAAGCAAACAACCAAGCTCAGAGAGCACCAAGGATTCCACAATCATAAGATTTTGGACAATAGTAGATTGCTGAGAAGTACGTCTATGTTGTAAATAGTGCCTCTATACCAGGGGCATTTAGCTTGAAAAAAATAGTAATTTTTGGTGAATAAACAAGCTTCATTTTTCACCAGGTTTATAATTATAATGCGTCGATCAAAACTATAATGAAACAAAGGATTCAGACAGACAAAATTATTTACTTAAATTAGTTACTCATCTTTATTTCATCACTTACATTTCCAAGCATGTTGCAATGTTCATATTTTAAACCGTTTATGTTACCTCACCACTAGAATCTCAATTATCTAGATGTGTAACTAACTTTTAAAGTATCTGGTGGAGCAAAATACACATACAAAGAATCTTATATTTAAAAGACATTTAATCATCTTTACAGTTGTATCAGTCATGCTTGCTACAAGTTGCAGATTTAATGTGCAACAGGTTTAATTCCTGTTTATATAATTATATGATCTTACTATACATGTTTATATAAGAATGACTTCTGGACTTCTAATGAGCAAACAACTAGAGTTGAACATTTAGATATGAATCAAAAGTCTTCCAAAAGACGGCAAATTGTGAAAATAGAATAGTTGGGGCAGGCAGAATGAAACATTTGCCTTCTCTTCGTTCAAGTCACTTTTGGCAAGAAATAGATCTTCAGAAAGAAACTTTTTGAATTGTTGAAGAATCTGAAGGGCACTAGAGGAAGTAGCAAACAGGTAGCTCTGGAGGACATTTCTATTTAAACATAAGGAAGCTATCATAGCATATTCACTACCAGCCAATATCATCCAGAGTTCAGCGAAGATCCAGGAGACACTTCCTGCATATCCTACCACATGTAGCAAAGATAAGGTTAAAAGTCAAGAATAAAGATTTATTTCTTCCTACTGAACTTTTGAAACAGGCAAAGATTTAAGGATTATGTCTTGATCTACATCCCTGGGTCTTTCTTTTTTCAAAATCAAGAGAATTGGTAAATCTTTTTCAAAGCTGTAGTGGGGTAAATTAAAATAAAACCAATTGAAAATCAAACAGATAGTAGTTTATGAAATATTTATATATAAGAGAGCTGCAAATTGAGAATTGTTATGAAAGAAGCACTTTTTAAAATAGCATTTAAAGGCTCTGCTGTTGTACTATTCTTACAATCAACAAGAATAAGTCATGTGGTTAACTTCCTCCTGCCCTGAATATTGGGAGGAGCAGGAAAGATGTTTACCAGCTGTGAAAGGAGGATCTGCTGCAGCAAAACCAGGAGAGTATCTTTTGTCTATTTAAAGATTAGTCAAATATTATAGCTAAACTTTGTAGATCACAGTAAATCCTAGGACAGGAGTGGAAAAAAATCTTGTAAGAGGGGAGTGCTTTAATATAGTTGTTGGTGCTGCTGCTGTTATCGGCAGTTGAGGGTTGGGCTGTGAAGTTCAATATGTAAGAATTTTAGTTTCGTTTTGTCGAATTTTCAGTTTTCATATAGTTGCTGTTTTAGTGTATTACCTCTACCTGAAACCTTAGAATATTTTATTACTTTAATTTTCTATAGGAAAAAATCAGGAAGGTATGTGATTTTTTTTCAGTTGGCTTCCAGATTTAATATTTTGATGGTATAATTCTGGGGTGCTGTTTGGATGGGTGGAAAAACGTGAATTAGGGACAAATCTTCAGATTTCGGTGGCATATAAATTTAATAAATAATAAATTCTTACCCATGCCCCACAATTGCTACTCCTGCTCTATAATAAAGACCATGAATTTAATGTGATCTGCAAAAGGTTATGTAATTCAACTAATGTCCATATTTCTTAAAACATGACAGTAACTATTTCCTTATTCCATGAAAATTAATAATAACTATTAGACACAGCCACCAAGCATGGCAACGTGAACAATTTAGGCATTAGCTTGAGCTGAAAGGCAACTGGAAGACCACGCTAGGCTGGTGTCTGAAACTGGTCAAGCCCTTCAGATACAAAGAGGGGCTTTTGGGAACCATTCCACATGCTCTTGGGATGATTTGCAGATGCCTAGTCAGAGAAACAAGAGTTCTCCTAAATTGGGTGCCTGTCAATCAGAGAGCCAGGAGGAGATCACAGTCCACTTTGTCTTTTTGTATAATTGTGGTCTTAGCTTTTTTTATTTACTACTTGTTTTCTTTGCTCTATCTTTGAAATGCTAAGAACTCAATTTTGCCTGGATAATATTCTGTTTCCCTTTGCTGAATCATAATATTTCCAGACTCAACTTAAAGATTTACCTACTTCTGGAAGATTGAGTACTCCAACAAGGAGATGGGAATGAACTTAACTCTGCATGTGTATGCAGGAGGGAATTAAACTGAAAAGAGACATGGTCACACAAAAAAAAAACAATGTCCACATGGTTGAAGCAGATTTTGGATGAAATTCAGAAACTTAATGAAAATATAGAGGCTACAATGGAAGTTTGGGGCAGAAATTTGCAGATGTTTGAGAAAAATACAGAAAAAATAGAATGATTTTGAGGGGGGATCAATCAGATAAGCAAGCAAGCGACCAAAGAAAGCACAATTCAACATCGCTCATAATTCTCTGGAAGGGAAGAAAAGTGCTGCATCCCAAAGTAAAGATACGTTTCGGATCAATGCAAAAAAACCCCAACCCTCTTCCCCTCCAGCTCCACTTAAAGTGGTGGTTATTCAACTGCTCTCCTCTTCACTCTTGTTGGAAGCTTGCAGAAAAGTTGGTTTTAAAAGTATAAAGCTGGGGAGGGGGTGATAACTATGAAAAGAACTTGGGAAGCAAAGGGCTTTTTAACATGCCACGCCTTAAGAAGGGCTGGGGTTTTGATTGTGTGGTTGCAGCTGCCATCTTGACCTTTTTGACCCCCCGAATGGACTTGGAACAAGTGCTGGGACAGGAATACTGCTGGGGGCTGGTGACTGAGCAGAGAGAAGGGGCTACTTGTGCATCTGGGAAAACTGAACTAAGAGGGTGACAGAGCAGCAGCTTCCCTGCTGAGCTCCTAATGGTGTCTGAAGTCTCTTAGCGACAATCTTAATTTGCATCTAGTTACATTTAACAATCTCATTCTAAATCTGAACACCAAGTCCCTAAAATTTAATAAAGCCTTCAGATGCAAGACATCCACACTGAAGCAATGGTGAAGAACAAGAAAAACAACAGGACAAAAAGGGAGAGAGGGAGGGAGGGGTAATAGGATAAGTGCAGGCTTTCAGACACTACCAAATCCTATCCATCCCATCTTTATCTATGATACATTGAACTGGGATTTGAAAACAGAAATGGAAGAACAACAATCATGGAGATCTCCTCCACTTTGCATTACAAATGAACCATCTGACTGAGCCCCTGCCTTTATTAGTCTCCCCAGTTGCCACGCGGGTCAGGCTTACAGCCTATACTGCTGATATAATGCCCTTCTACTGGGATTAAGAAGGTGAATCCGAAGGATGGTGACCTATACCCAGAATGAGAACAAGGAGGATTTGCTCGCCGTGAGAGCAGCTTCTTAAACAGCTCAGCAGGAGTCAGTGAGGAGACATTCCCCATTTGGAACTGCTGAATTTGAACCATCGTCCAACTCAGATGCATCCAATACAAAACACGCAAGGCAACGCAGCTGTAGGCTGAGGTCAGCTGCATTCACACAATGTGGTTCATCAGGTTAGGTGATCTCCGTTATCGACAGCTAACCCAACAGAAAGTAATCCCATCCAAGCCAGATTCTCACTGCATTTTCTTTCACAAGCTTCACTGAGAGGAAAGGGTGGGGTTACAAGCATTTCAGCAACTGAGCAGTTTCCATTGTAAACCAATTTATTCTCAATACATTAAGGCAGAAACTTTCTCCCTTTCTTTTTTAATGGCCTTGTTATGAACCAGCAGAGACATTTTTTTGAGATAATAAAATATTTTCATTGATAATCTACAAAACAGTGTCCTGAAACCTTATCAGTTAGTGAAGCGAGCATTATAAATATTTAGATGTCACGCTAAGCTCACTTTGGCGTTATGTGACTTAATGTGTTGTGTTTATCTATGTTTCAGGCTTCGATGCAAATCCAGACTAGGATCAATTTAAAACATGTTCTTTGTCATCATGTAATTTGGAAAGCATTCTAATAAACTTGCATCCTAGTTTGCAGATGAAGAAATTCAGCAGTGAAACTGAGGCTTCCGGTTGAGATCTTACGGCGTTTGAGATGTCTCTGAAGTAACAGAGAGCGCGCAGCAAAGCAGACACGGGCGAGCGGTGATTTCCAGATAAAGAATGAGAGATTGCCTACTTGCACCCCAGACAGCTGCTCCTCAGGAATAGACTGTGGGAAGGCAGTCTTGGGTCTCCTTCTGAATAGAAAGGCTGGGAGTCTCAGGAAAAATGTACTAGTTGCGCCACCTTTTAAAGCAGGACCAATTCTCATCTTTCTAATGACTTTGGGTCTGATGAACTCGGTGACCGATGGATCCCAAAGAGTTTTAGAGGGAAAACGACTAGTACGTTTTTCCTGTGACCCCCCAGCCTTTCTATTTTAGGGAAGGTTGTTGAGAAGGTGGTTGCATGGTAGTTACAGAGGATCCTGGAAGAAATGGATTATCTAGATCCTGTCTGGGTTCAGGCCCAGTTATGGGACAAAGACAGCATTGGTTGCTCTTGTTGATTATCTCTGGTGAGAACAGTATGGGGGTAGTTGTATCCATCCTGGCTCTCCTTGACCACTAGGCAGCTTTCAGTACCATCAACCATGGTATCCTTTTGGGTCAGTTGCAGGAGCGGGGCTGAGCGGAGCAGTTTTATGCTGGTTTGGCTCCTTTCTTCAAGTCCCAATCAGTGTTAATAAGGAGAGAGAGGTCCAGTCCACAGCTGCTACTTTCTGGTGTGCTGCAGGGCTTGGTATTTTCTCCTCTCCTTTTTAACATGTACATGAAACTGCTAGGTGAGATCCTCCGTCACCATGGGATAAGGTACCATCAGTACACTGATGATACTCAGATTTACATCTCCTCCCTGGTGGTCCAAGTGATGTTGTCTTGGCCCTGTCTGGAGGCTATATGAGTCTCGATGGGGAACAACAGGCTTTGGCTGAATCCTGGTAAGACTGAGTGGCTTTGGGTGTCTGGAGGTTCTCGATCTGGTACCTCAACATCTTTAACTCTAAATGCGGTGGCACTGCTCCAGACAGATCCGGTGCATAACGTGAGGGTTCTCCTTGAGTCAGGACTCCTGCTTGAAGAGCAGGTGGCAGTCATGGCTAGGAGGGCCTTTGTGCAACTTTCTGTTGTGCTCCAGTTGTGTCCCTTCCTGGACCAGGAGTCCCTTCGCTCAATCATCGTCTCTTCATTGGACTACTACAATGCGCTCTACATGTGACTACTCTTGAAGAGCATCTGGAAGTTGCAGCTGATGCATAAGATTTTAGGGGCCCATAGAATGGCCCATGTAAACCTTTATTCTGTAAGCTGCATTGGCTGCCAGTCTGCTTCCAGGTGCAATTCAAGGTGTAGGTTTTGATCTTTAAAGCCCTTCATGGTCTGGGACCAGGCTATCTGAAGGAACTGTGTCACCCCAATTGGATCCTATCAGCCAAGGAATTTCAGCTGGCAAGGTCAAGAGGACAAACCTTTTCTGCTGTAGTTCCTGCCCTGTGGAACATCATGCCCCCAGAGGTGAGGTCTGTGCCCACCTAGCAGCCTTCCGGAAGGGCCTTTAGACCTGGCTCTGCCAGCTGGCTTGGGGCCCCAATGGGGGTACATCATCTTGGAGGTGGTTAGTGGTTTAGTACTCACCTCCTTCCCCATATATATTTTCTCATTCTCCCCTTTCTGTCCAGCTGGTTTTTTATTTAATTTTTAATGGTGTAACAGTAGTTTTTTATACTGTTTTTATTATAAGTCACTGAGAGTTGTTTTTGAGTTTGGTGGCAAATACATACAATAAGTAAATAATATAAATAAAATATAATCAATTTACAGTTGAAAAGAGATCTTTGAAAGTGGGGCAAATAATACTTGGTGAGTCAGTTTTCCTTCAGAATTACAAAGATGAAGATGATACGGAGAAATAAATTGGTAACATTTATAGAATGTGCAATTTGAAAAATTAAGAAATGTACGCTTAATTCTTGTACGTTTTGTCAGAGAGAAAATTCCCGCTAGAATACTGTACAAAAGGAAAGATAATTTATTTTTGACTGACAAATTTAAACAGAAAAAGATATCATTTTGATGGCACAAATTGGAAAGAGTGATCTTCATTTTTAAACAGCAGGTTCAGATTGAATTCACTCCTAAAAGAGAGAATTTTTAGAAAAGTTTAAAGGTTAGTGGAAAGAAATGACATGTAAATGACAATGGGCCCTCGCACTCCAGACTCTGAGCAAGAAAATGAGAGACAGACCACCATGCTAGGTACTATAGTTACTGACTTCTGTAAATTTTGTGAATAAACATGGAAATAAATAAATAATGCCGAACATGGAATATAAATGGAGCAAATGCTTCTCAAAAAAACCGGAAATTATTTCATGATTTTAAAAAAATGAAATAAGATATAGTCTGTTTGCCTAAGATGTTAGAAGAAAAGGATATAAAATACTTGATTTGCAAAAATGTGGGCGAAGAGTTTTTACTGAAAAAATAAAATGAACTTGTGATTTATGCATTTGAAAATTAGAAAGGGTAGATCATGGAAAGAAGGAAATTATGATGTAACTTTAGAGAGGGAGGGTAAAATGTAAATACAATTATAACTACAGTCAAAAAGATCAGAAGTTGTGTCTTTATCATCTCCTGTTTTTCTTTTCTTGTTCCATTTCCTTTCTTATTCACTATTATACTTGATTTTATTCATTTCTTTTCTAATATATCTGTTGTTTTTATTTTGTTAAAAACTTCTCCAGTTAAGAAAAGAAATGGTGAAACTGAGACTTTCTCTTACAGTTGTTCGTTCTGGGAAAGAATGCAAACTCAGGAGGTACCACAAAGGAAGCTCAGGTCACGGGACTGCTGGGACGCAGAAGCAGACATAGAGAACCATTTCCTTCTCTAGTGGGGCCCTGTAGCCCATTTTTCAGGAACCCCAACAACACCGAGGGTGGTCTGTGTAATTTACTTCTCGTATTTTTATGGGAGGGAGACACTCTGTCTGGCTCCTCTGATGAGACCTGGTGGTATGGTTGAACCTCTGGCAGAGCTCTCATCTTCTTTGGAGCACACAAGCCCCCCAACCACAGCAAGGGGGTGCCTCACTAGAGGGTTTAAACATTATGAAGAACTGCAAAAGAACTGTCATTTGTATGGATTAAATTATACAATTATTTGATGGGATTTTAATACTGTATTATTTTTCAACATAGGCTGGGAAATAATTTGATTTTGGGGATCAGAAGGTCTTGGAGTTCTCGGACCACACCTTAAGAAACACCGCTCTAGAAAAATGGCTGGTGATACAAGCAGCTCCCAGAATTCCCCAGCCAGCCATGCTCTGCCTTAGAGGCTCATCTGAGGCTATTGTGTCCCCTATTTTGGCTAAAACCAACCTTATGGGGATCCTCCCTGGTCCATCTTACCTTACCGAACAGCATTCATCCCTGTTCAACAGTCAAGGTCTTTCACGTTGATCTTTCCACCCCAGAAATGCTTATCTTCTATGCAGACAAAACCTCGAAGGAATTAAAATTGAGCTTCGGGGATCAAGACACGCAGCAGACATTGTCAGCATCCCACATCTTACAACAGCTGCTCTAATTCCTCTGCCTTGTGCAGTCCCCAGATATTTTAATAGTATTTTGTATGGCCCACACAGGAGACTTTCCACATGGCCATGAATGGATATATTACCCATCAGAGTGACCAAGGAGAGATACTGCATCTCCTGTACGAATGCTGGATCCTCTTACATTCAGATTCCAAAACTGAGTCTGCTTTGTATGTGTTACTTCATGCTCACTTCATGCTCACTGGAACGAGCAACGCTCCTCATTGCCTCCTTCAGTCGTTTGTGGGATCAGGAGCCGCGTCCACACGACTCAGCGATCCGTCGGTCACTATCTCTGAGGCAATCTGTCATTGGCAGTGGCTCTCGGAAGCCATTTGGTTCCCATGTAACATAAGCGAAGGTCGGGCTGTGTGTACAGAGTACATTTCCTGAATTTGTGGATGGTCTTAGACCAAAAAGACCATTAGGAAGCTGAAGGTAGGCGTTTCTTGGTGTCAGCTCCATCTTTCTCTGCCAAATGCAGACGCTGAGCTGGGACACTGCATTCAGGTGTACTTTTTAGAGCACAAACTTGACCATTTAAATCACATAACTGGGAACACAAATCCAAGAGAACATCCTGAAAAAAAAAATCACCGGACTTCTGAACGAGGTCAAATCTTGGGTTGTATGCAGAGCAGCTGAACGGCAACCGCGGCGGGGGGCGGGCCGCGCCAGCCCGGGCGGCCGGAGGAGGAGCCGGCGGCCGGCCTCG